>JARQZK010002252.1:0-72500 GCA_030704885.1 Cynegetis impunctata | reverse complement strand
AACAAACGAGTGTTTTCAGTAAGTACAGAAGAAAACGAAATGAGTGTGAAAAAGGTGTGAATTACCCAAAAGGTATTTCAAGTACTTTGAACAAACAGAAAAAAAAATAGCACTTGCAGAATAACATGTTTCAAGAATATTTCACTTACTATCTCATTCTAGAACGTCAACAAGGTTCTGAAACTGTCCTTTCAAAACGTTCCTTTCTTTCAAGATTGTTGTGTTTCGAAAAATAACAACAGAATTCTTCTTTAATATGCACAAAAAAATTAAATAAATTTACTTTCTTCAATCCAATTAAGGATTTTATCTCAAATTCACTACATTCTAGCAGGGCCGTAGCCAGAGGAGTGTTAAACATATAAACGAAATCTTGATTTGAATAAAAATATAATCTAAGGAAAATTTATCGCGGTGACAAAAGAACAACAAACAGCGATGGGAGTATTACAGGTCATCTGAAACCAGTAGCAACCAATTAATTTCATGAGAAACTGGATTGTCATTAGATCGTGACATTAGTATACCGACTGATGAAGTTGACGATATATTTGCAACCACAAAGGATTGAAGACGAAAATTACCTTTGTGAATCCAAGTGCAAAAAAATTATAATAATTAGAAGTTTTCGTTAATAATATGACCTTTATTCAGATCAATCCTATATACATATATATATATATATATATATATATATATATATATATATATATATATATATATATATATATATATATATATATATTATTTCTTAGACCTTTTACATATATTTTCTTCTTGATTTGTTTTCTTGGGTAATTAAGTCTATTTACAACTGATGGTATATCTATATTTACATACACAAGAGTGGAAAATTATTTAAAATTACATGCATTAGATATAAAACGAAAACACTATTGAAAGAAGGTGGGACAGTATACGTTTGAATTAAAATAAGTTTAATTCAAACGTATACTGTCCCACCTACTGATGAAGGCAACAGTGATTTCTGAAACGTTAAAACATTTCTTAATGTATTCGATGGACGATGAATCAACTCTGTGGTAGATCATATTTATATTAAAAATTAAATAATAAGAAAACAACTTGTCTAAAAACCACAAAATGAAAATAACTTTTTATTCGACTAGTTTCGCCTATTACAGCATTATCAAGACTGAATACATAATTGCAAAGACATCGCTTGAAAATATAAGTATTTCGGTTCGGTACCTGGAGGTGGTAAAATGTAATCGATGGGTCCAAGTTATCAGAGATTTAACAGTGGGGAGTGGTTTAAGTCTAACTGGTCATTGAGAAGAATGTAATTATGGGATTTTTGGATCTTGTTTATTTCCATGGCTTCCAGGAAGTTCATTATCATACCTTTATCACAGTAATGAAGAATTTTTGGTTTGAAAGAGGATGAGATGTTATGTTTTTTTGACTCTAGATGTTCCCTAAATGCTGATTGTCCGTTTTTCAGATGTTCTTTTAGCCTGGTTTCAAAACATCTCCCGGTCTGACCTATATATGTTGAATTATATTCTTCACAGTCCATTCTACAAATTCCTGTTCTCTTCATTGGATCGACTTTTGACATTTTGTTATTAAAAATCATTCTATCCAATCTGCTGTGACTCGAAAAAGCAGTATTCAAATTATTATTTTTAAAGAATTGAATGATCTTCGAAGAGGGGATGTGCGTATAAGGGATGCTCACAAACTTTTGTACATTTTTGTTATTGCAGTATGGTCCGTATAATTTCAAATTGATAAAATGTTTCTCTTTTTTCGAAATTAAACTATTTATTATTTTTAGTGGAAAATCATTGTTAATACCTTTCGCGCGAATCACGTCAAGTTCTACCATAAGGTCTTGTTTTGATAAAGGAACCGAAAAAGCCCTATGAATCATTGAGTTAAGAACCGCGAGTCGATGGCTAATTGGACTGAAAGAATTATAACTTATGATGGCGTCTGAGAAAGTAGGTTTCCTGAATATTCTATATGAAAATTTATCCTGTTGTGGTACCAAAAAATAATATGTTTTTTAGATAGATCTGATTCTATTATTGTGGTATTTACAGAATTCAGGTCTTGCTATGGGTTCTCCCCTCAGCCCGTTATTAGCAGACATATTCATGGACAACATGGAAACCACAATATTAGAATCAGATCTATCTAAAAAACATATTATTTTTTGGTACCGCTATGTGGATGATATCTTGGTTGGATTCAATGGGAGAGACCGAAATATTAAATTATACCTAGCATATCTAAATTCAATACATGATAAAATCAAGTTAACAGTAGAAACAGAACAAAATAATTCGTTAAATTTTCTTGACCTAACAATATCGAAACAACAGGATAAATTTTCATATAGAATATTCAGGAAACCTACTTTCTCAGACGCCATCATAAGTTATAATTCTTTCAGTCCAATTAGCCATCGACTCGCGGTTCTTAACTCAATGATTCATAGGGCTTTTTCGGTTCCTTTATCAAAACAAGACCTTATGGTAGAACTTGACGTGATTCGCGCGATAGGTATTAACAATGATTTTCCACCAAAAATAATAAATAGTTTAATTTCGAAAAAAGAGAAACATTTTATCAATTTGAAATTATATGGACCATACTGCAATAACAAAAATGTACAAAAGTTTGTGAGCATCCCTTATACGCACATCCCCTCTTCGAAGATCATTCAATTCTTTAAAAATAATAATTTGAATACTGCTTTTTCGAGTCACAGCAGATTGGATAGAATGATTTTTAATAACAAAATGTCAAAAGTCGATCCAATGAAGAGAACAGGAATTTATAGAATGGACTGTGAAGAATGTAATTCAACATATATAGGTCAGACCGGGAGATGTTTTGAAACCAGGCTAAAAGAACATCTGAAAAACGGACAATCAGCATTTAGGGAACATCTAGAGTCAACAAAACATAAAATCTCATCCTCTTTCAAACCAAAAATTCTTCATTACTGTGATAAAGGTATGATAATGAACTTCCTGGAAGCCATGGAAATAAACAAGATCCAAAAATCCCATAATTACATTCTTCTCAATGACCAGTTAGACTTAAACCACTCCCCACTGTTAAATCTCTGATAACTTGGACCCATCGATTACATTTTACCACCCCCAGGTACCGAACCGAAATACTTATATTTTCAAGCGATGTTTTTGCAATTATGTAATCAGTCTTGATAATGCTGTAACAGGCGAAACTAGTCGAATAAAAATTTATTTTCATTTTGTGGTTTTTAGACAAGTTGTTTTCTTATTATTTAATTTTTAATATTTCTTAATGTGTATGTAAATATAGGTATACCATCAGTAGTTAGAAAAAGTCTTAATTACCCAAGAAAACATATATATATATATATATATATTCACGCGGATTTCAGTAAAGGACAGCAAATAATTTTACTTTTTATAAAATTTCCAAGCTTTTGATAATAATCTGTGTTTAGGGCTAAAATATATTGAAACAATAATGGACTCCAATGGATTACAAAACTGCAAAAATTTGAAAATGTCAAAATAATTTCTATAAACGCCTTTTCTTCAGATGATTCACGTTCAGAAATACACTAAATGAAAAATCGGATACCGAAAATTAAAGCAATATTCATATTGATGTGTTCAATGTTTCAAATACACTATTTATAGTTTTCTTCAGTATAAAGAATAATTTGAAGTCGTGTATTTACAATTTCGAAAGTAAAACAAAAATTTGGCTTAAGCATATTATTTCAACATTTGTGCAATAAATATTACTATGAAGAAATAACTAGTTCATTCAAAAAAACCATATCCGTGTCAAAATTAATAATTATTCAATCATTATACAGAATATACCAATTAACTATTTTCGAAGAAGGGTATAAAAATATTTCACTTCATATCCAAAAAAACTTCTATGGTTACTGTTGAAAGCTTCGATCTTTTCCAAAGAGCAAAATTCTTTTTCTGTCCTTGATTGCTCCGTGGATCATTAAAATTTCTTAACTACAGTCGTGAGTCATTGATATATATATATATATATATATATATATATATATATATATATATATATGTATGTATATATATATATATATATATATATATATATATATATATATATGTATATATATATATATATATATATATATATATATATATATATATATATATAGGTATATATATATAAACCTCATCGAGAAAAAACGAATTTTGGAAACGTGAAATCTAATTTCATGATACAATATATGCCATAATATATTGTTTCTGCTGAAATAACAATTCGAACAAATATTCTTTCGTTTTAGATTACAACTATTAGCAAATACTCGAATCAATTATATCAATTTCTGCTTAATAAATAATCAAACGAGATTACTATAAATAACATTTTGGCCCTACTTATTAGTTCATATTCTAGATATATGTTTCAATGTCACAAATATTTCATCCGCGGAGATCAGTGAGGTAGATCACACAGATTCAAAAATTTTGCAGTCATAAGTCTAACAAAACAATAAAATAACCGAATTTCTCAAATAACTCGTCAACAATTCAGTTGATGATTTATTCAGTTTATTAGATGTTGAATTGAGTTAGATAGTAAAATTCATTATTTTTGATTATGCGAAATAATATTTTAATGAAGATGGAGCTATTATTTAATTTATTAATATTACAACGATCATTATAGACATATTTTCATTCGACAGGTTACTTTTAAAATTAACTTTATGAATGTCTCATTCATGTACAACAATTATATTTTTCGTCTCATAGTTCTCCACATTACCATTTGTCATAGTTATTTATTTTCAGATATTTTAGCTGTCACATTCTATTTTCAAGATGTAGGAGTTTACTTAGTACCTTGAATAATTGGAAAAACATTTTAAACCTTTTGTTCTAAGTGAATAACAAGGACTTGTCCCTCGATATTTTTCCTTCAGTATGGCCTCCACACATCCGAATTCTTGGACACTACGTTTTTCGATGACTTTATATCCACCTTATCTGTCGATGTAACCTCGTCCCTTTGTTTTATTAGGGTTATCGTAGCTTTTTTTGCATTGGTAGGAACAGAACTCTTATCTTCTTTTTCTGTTTCATCTGTTTTTCGCTTTTCTTTAAATTCATTCGTCCTTGTACTATCCACGTCCGGTGAATCCATATTACTTGAACTAGAATCGGGATTTTGAACCTGGCTGGCTTCTCTAGGCGATGTTTTGCAGGACAAGAGAGCAGAGTTTCTCAACCCCATCCATCCCCAGTCATGGGGATACAATTGAGAGTACAGCCACTGACTTGGTGGTGGTAAAAGAGGTGCATTCAAGAACAAACTAGCTGCTAATGCATTGTTGAAGAGTTGATTATGTTGCATTGGAGCTGGCATTATGCCAGTGAAGTTTTGAGTTGGTTGAGGAGACGGAATTGGTGACCCTGTAACTGATATGTCGTCTTCTTTGGGCGATTCTGGCCCAACTTCAGTGGTAAGAAGACCGATTTGGGTTGGAGAACTTTTGGGGGATGTTGTACTATGGGCATTACTACAGTTTATACTGATAGGACCCAAAGATGTTGATGAAGGCTCTGTAAGTAAAAATAAGAAACTATAGGTAACTAAAATTATAATTTTTTTAAACTTTAAAATAAAACAACACTTGGCAATAAGTTTTACTATATGAAAATGGTAGTTAGTCTTGATAATGAGTTCATAACTCGAAACATGTCGACTAATCCTTTCCCGTACAATACAGTTCCTAATTATTTTTATATAGTGAAACTTAGACCAAGTGTTGTTTTATTTTGAAGTTTGTATATATATATATATATATAAATATATATATATATATATATATATATATATAAAATATATATATATATACCGTATATATATATATATATATATATATATATATATATATATATACCTATATATATATATATATACCTATATATATTCCATGCTGAAAGCATCATGTGAGAAAGGATTAAAATTGTTCAAATTTCCTGATGCTCTAAGAAAAATTTTATTTAGCTTATTACTTTAATTATTCGACAATTTCTAGTATTTTTGTTAAATGTGATCTTGATGAACGAATATATTCCATATGAAGAACATTGAATTAACTGTCAATATTCTCACCGTTTGCTATTCTAGGAGATGTGTTGATGGGACGGTCTAGATTTGCAAACATATGATGGGGGAAGTGAGTATGATGATGTGGAATGAACTGGCCTGGCGGATATGGATGTCTTCCTCCAAAAAGAGCCCACTCGGATGGATGTCCAGGCAGAGAAGCCAAATGGTGCGCAATTCCTGAAACAAAGTGATTAATCCTTAACTGATCAACTACGTGGTGAAGAATAATTTTTTTTTCCTGGAAATATCGTGATGTTTTTCCTGATCAACTATTTCATTACCCTAAGTTACCTAAATTCTGTTGATATGAAACTGTCATGAGTAGAATTAGAACAAGTTGACAAAACGTTTTGATATTATATTGTATTGTATTAGGGTATTTATTTAGAAGTTATTTCATGTAGGTATTCTTCTATGATAAACCAATTTACAATTGTAACCATTGGAGATTGTTTGATGTAGGCCAAAAAACCTCTTTAAGCATCATCGAAATCGAATCGTATGAAAAGTATCTACAACAGGAAGAAGAAAGATCCTGTCTATATTCAGGGAGTCTATAATACGATTACTTAATGCGATTTACACTTGGTGCTTGTACTGCAGCTTGCTAGCGAGCACGGCCAAATAAGAGACGTCTTCCTTCTCTGATGGCTGAAACAACACCAATATTCTCATGGCGAGAGAGAGGAAGAGAAGGATATAACATCCAGCCATGTGTTTATTTTTTTGTATATGATCTAAAAGTGGTTTCTTCTAGAGCCGAATTTTTGAATTGAAAACTCTTTTTTGATTTACTCAAATTCATAGGAAAAACCTCTATCAGGATTCGACCTCATAACCATTCTGAAATTGACTCCGCGTCTACCTCTCGATAATTCCTTCATTCAAAAATGGAAACAAGATTGCAGATCAATGAAAAAAATTCACTGATTTATTTTATATGCATATATTATGTTAAGTAACCTTGAAGTAACCATTTAATTCAGGATATGAATCTCGTTTGAATGCCGATGCTCCGTTAAAATGTTTAGAGAACATGAAATTTTCAACAGACATAGTTTTCATTAGAATGAGTGTTCCGTGAAATAAGTGACACAATTTGAGAACAGAATGAGATAGAGGAATAAAATTGACTTGCAGAATGTTGATTAGATTATTGTTTCACTATCATGTTTCATCCTCATGAATTTACTAATTAAAAAAGTTTTTCTTTTAAGATATTTTTTCCTTCGAATCATTTAGCTTATAATTACCTGCAACTTCCCAGAAAAAAACAGAACTTCCCTTTTATTATCTATGATAATGAAATCTTTGAAAAAATTCAGCAAACCGTTATGAAAGGAAATATGGGACGATATTATCAAATTTGATAACTTCCTGGGACCCCATATTTCCTGCAAACAATCTTACGAACTATACGATCCTCGCCCAGGATCTCGCATATAGATCTTTATAGTAAAGGTTAGCAGCACTCCTGCGGCGGGCCAATGAGGTTTGAGGCTGCCCCACCCAACCAATGAGGCGTCTTAGAATCAACCCTTTACCTCACGTTGCAAGCAAATTCGAATCGAAGACTAGAAACGAGCTGGTCTGCTGAGATATCATATGCTACGTTCTCGGTTACTATTTCGACCGGCTTTGGGCCGACTTGGGTAGATTTTATGTCCCCCCAGTAGTAATTAGGAAATGTTTGTTTCTATTTCAATATCGATTTTTATACGGTGACTTCGCCGTTATATTTGACAGAAAGTATCTCACAGGAAAAATGGTTTTATTAAAATAATGTATTTTATAATTCTAAGGAATAAATTCGACAATAATATTAACTTTCTAAATGAAAAAATTGCGTGAGCAGCAGAACTTATTCGCTGAGGTCGTATTTTTCTCGTGAAAATTCAGTTTATTAAAAAAAAAATTGGAAAGTGCATTACCGAAGAACCTCGCTTTGATATCAATTAATTAAATTCAAAAAAATTATTCTTTTCATTACAAACAAAATTTAAATTAAAGATTTGCATGGCTTACTGATATCGAATCCGGTAGAGATGCGATTCGAAAGTAATAGTCTGGTTTGATATAAGCTGCATTTCGTCCAAAATAAGGAAAAAATAATAAATAAAAATTGATCTATTTTTGGGCTTTTTTGTCGCAGGAAAGGTTCGGAAGACAAAATGTGGCATATCATTAGAAAAGTCTCGCTAAATCCATTCTAACAGTGTATAACATTAAGATTATAATCTCCTAGGAGCCACACATGGCAGATTTTGTAAACCAAAAAAAAGTGATTTTTTCGAAAACAAAGAACTCCTCGGGAAAGAGCTGGTTCAAAAAAAGTGTCTCTAGTTTTCTTCTCATTGTCATTTTCGCATTTGCAGTTAATTGTATCGGTAGATCAAACTTTTATAAGAAAATGTAATTCCCTAATTCAATATGTTTTCATGTATATATATATATATATATATATATATATATATATATATATATATATATATATATATATATATATATATATATATATATATATATATATATATGTATGAATTGTTATTGCATGTGCTGTATTTTTCCTCATTTATCTTTAATTAGCAATTAAATGCTATTTTATAGCATAAGGATGGATGAGAATAATGTTGGCGTCCAGTCTCAAGTAGGAGTATTTCTGTGATTAATAGCGATTTTTCGAATATTTGTACTAGTATTTCATTTTATATACAGTGGCGCCGATTCTATGGGGCCTGAGGGGGCCCGACCCCGAAAAATTTTTTTGGGGGGGGTCTATGCCCCCCAATCATTTAAGAAAATTATTAGTTAGAGTATACGATAAACATTTGCACCTTTTTAAATACACTCTAGCCCTAATAATGGTATCCAGAGCAATATTAAAAATCTTCATAAAATAGAGAATTAAATACATACAGAATGTTAAATTTTCAGTTTCGAAATATTTGTACTAGTTTAGTACTGTATTACTATAGTACTGTATTAGTTATTTTCAAATACCAAAATATTTTTATATTTATTATTTTATAATAGGTACTTAAATATTTTCATAGCTTTAACTTTGAGATATTAATCTTATCTAATGAATCCTGAGACTTATTCGAAGTAAACTTAAATTGGCTATTTCACTGACTAATCAAAGTGCTATTACAGTGCGACAGCAATATTTTATGTTTTATTATTTTAATGATAGTTTAGGATTTGTTTGAATATACTTTAAGTCTTTTCAGAGCTATGTATTCACTGCTCTGTAATAGTCTATAAGCATCATAATTGTCATTGTATATTAAATTAGCTTTTTACGAAAATTACGTGCGTGTTTATATTTTGTTTCGTTTATCAGACTTATCGAGTTACCCGGAGTGTGGAGTTATCGAGAGTCGAGATTCCGAGGTTCTAATGTTGATCATATGACTCTAAAATGCATAAAAAAAACCTTCAAAACTCACGATTTTTCATAAGTCGGCGCCACATATATATATATATATATATATATATATATATATATATATATATATATATACCTATATATATATATATATATATATATATATACCTATATATAATATATATATATATATATATATATATATATATACCTATATATATATATATATATATATATATATATATATATACACCTATATATATATATATATATATATATATATATATATATATATATATATATATATATATATATATATATATATATATATATATATATATATATATATATATATATATATATATATATATATATATATATATATATATATATATATTATATATAGGTATACCATATGGCAGTATATTGATAACCCAAATAAAATGGTACAAGATTTATTAGAGATTAAACATAATCGACTGAAGTAAACAAATACTTTCATGGTGCTCAACAATAATAACGTTGTCATTTCATAGTCCAAGATCCTTGAAGATCTTATAATATAATAACGAAAAAGACTAATGATTTATTTCGAATGAAAAGCTCAGGAGGCAGTAAATAGGGCAATTCGCAGAGGGTGGAACGGAAATTCAGAAGATCCTTTCACAATTAAAGTAGCCCTTAAAGATAAGCCGAAGGCGTAAAAAACATCCCTTTACAACTGAAAAACTTCGTTAGAATCCCTTCAAGAAAAACTTCGTTAAAACTGCTGAGACGGTGTTAACAATACCGAGGATTTTTAGGGAGTTTCCGTATGGATTTCAGAACGTTGATTGCCGAAGTAATGAGGGGAGGAATGACATTTATCTTCAAGGACTTAGGTGTTCCTGGCCGATTATTCAAACCCTTTAGGACTAGGCACAAGACTAATACGCTGGAAGGGTATTAAAGGGGTTACCGTTATAGAGCGACATAAAACTGCATGGCTTCGTTTAATGTCGGTTTTAGACTTGAGTTTCTATCTATTCTGTTATTTGAGAACCTATTCAATGTTTTGTGTGATAATAAATAATCACTTACTATTCATTGTCTATTTATGAGTGGAATTAGTTATATATTTAATTTGCCTTTAGTTACTTAACATGAAATATTGTGTATTTTGAAAGAGCTGTAAAACAAAATTGAAGATATTATGTCAATCTTAGTATTCAAATCCAATTTTGGCCGCAAATATAATGATGCCTTTCAAGTCGTATTTTCAGGAAAGTTTTGATGGCTTCTCCCTAGTTTATAATATAAGGTAATATATATATATATATATATATATATATATATATATATATATATATATATATATATATATATATATATATATATATATATATATATATATATAGAGGTATATAAATTACATGATAACTTTTTTATTTAATCTTTTATAGTGATTTTCCATTCAACACTTTCATGAGTACATTTTTGCAAGTTTGTATAACTATTCCACTTCTTGAAGCAATGACTCTTCTACTCAAAATTTTCATATCTTTATAGTTTGTTGAATTCAAGCTTCGTAGTCTTCAGTTTTTTTAATTATTAGGTACTCTTCATACTATACTTATCGAAAATAACTAACGCTGGCGCCATCTCTTGTCCAAGGGGCGCAATTCCTGCACATAGTATCTGATACGTGGGGAACAGAAAGGATTAATATGTAGAAGGGTGAAATGAGTTGGTATTGATTACGTTCGCACTGCACAAACAGTTTATTCCTCTTTGTCATAACGTAGAAATCTGTTATTCAGCATAATGAGTAAGTAAGTTAAAATTCCTCTGAATATGTGTTTCTTCTATTCTCAAATTGTTCTTATCGTCGTCAACAGTTTATTTCAATGAGTAACTTTCAGTGTATTGTTTGAATACTCATTATATATACATATATATATATATATATATATATATATATATATATATATATATATATATATATATATATATATATATATAGATTAACAGGCTTGGTGAATCTCAAAAAAATTCGATTTTATTAAAAAGTTTACTTTTCGCCACGAATGTTGTGGCGAAACGTAAACTTTTTAATAAAAGTGTTTTTGAGATTCACCAAGCCTGTTATTGCTAATAATTACCAAAAAGTTAAAAATAGTTCACAGGCAACAACAATTCAAATAAATAATTATATATATATATATATATATATATATATATATATATATATATATATATAAATATATATATATATACACTTCGAACAAAATTTATCACTCGAGAACAGGTAGACATTGAATTATTGTTAGTGATTCAACTTTTGTTCAAATAAACGATCATAAAAATGAAATTCTTCTCCTCACTAAGTCCGAACGATTTCCGTCTTTCTTAAGGAATATCCGCAATTTGAAGCAGAAATTTTTTTTTAAAATCAATATATAGCAAAGGTACCGTTATTAAGTGGAGAAGTTTTTAAAAGAGAGTGAAGCACTCAATTGATGTTACTTTTTTGAACATTGAATTTTGAAGTTGATTTATTTTCACAAAATCACTAATTTTGTGATATAAAAATCCTCGTATGTGTCGTTGGTACTATCGGCTGCAATGAAAACTATGAACTATTTGAACAAGCATACACTACAGAATATTCGTTTGAAAAAATGGTGTTTTCAAAGGTTTTAATAAAAAACTTAAGGGTTTGAAGGAAGAATTTTGAGTAATTTAAGAAAAAAATTTATTAAATTATATCTCCTTAACCATGATTCTCAGAACCTAGGGTCACAAGGTGGGTAGGTAGCAAATGACCCCAACAATATCCCAAAAATTTTTAATGGTTCATGTGCCGAACACCCTGTATATAATGAGTATTCAAGCAATAGGTACACTGAAAGTTATTCATTGAGATAAATAGTTGACGATGATATGCAAATTTTGAAAATAGAAGAAACACATTTTCAGAGTTATTAAAATAGTGGTGAGTAGTGGAAAAGTACTTCATTCAAAAACTTCCAAAATTGAGTAACAAACGAGTAACTCAAATGAAACAAATCTATTTAAAATTAAAATATATATCTCCCCATATTAGAAGAGATTAATTATTTTAAATTTTTGAACTGTTTTCTTCAAAAGTCAATTCAAAATAACTTTCCATAGATAACTGAGATAAATAGGCGTATAATTTCTTCTTTATAGAATATTCTTCATATTCTCATTTTTCATTGAAAACGTGAAAAATTCATAAGTATATTATAACGTTTGTTTTCTAATATATATTCTTTCAATCCAGAGATTCAAATAACATTAAAACTGTTATCATACAAGTTACTCATTTTAATTACATATCGATTTTTCTACTATAACATGGAATAATCAACATTAACTCATAAACTGAACGGATCGTAAACTTCACTAATTAGAACTAATCATCACTATTCGCTCTTACTCGTTATATTAATTGGTGATGTCATAATCAACAAGAGAATAGTAGGTATTACAAAATGTTAGTTAGGGTTTGAAGCGATCGGTGATCATTCCGAAATAGTCAGATTCATCCAAATCTCTTAGACTATTACTCAATTGGATAATGAGGTTGTTATATTGCTCCTCTTAAACTAGCTATCAAGTTGATCTCCTTCAGCTTAAGCATATTGTCGTTCTAAAATTGTGACGTATAAGATTTATCTCAACGATCCACATTCTCAGAGTTAATGATCAAAATGAATTAGTAGCAGGATTCAAACAAACTGAGTTTGTTGGAATCATCTATGTATATCCCAGTACAATCGAAAGAGGCACTCTATCAGGTATGTTCGTTTTAGGAAGTATCTGAATTTATTTCAAATTAAGCTGTAAGAGTGTTCAAAATAAATGAAGGAAGTAAATGTATAGTTGTACAGGGTGGGTAAATTACGATGTTTGTAAGGGATATCTCGGTTACTGTAGGAGATACAAAAAAAATGGAGGGCGTACTTATTCTCGATCTCTTCTTTCGAGACAAATTCAATGGCTGAAACCAAAATTTGATATCCTCTTCTGTTTTCCAGTTATAAACAAAGTTGAAACCCCGCCTTCCACAAGGATAAAGGAAATGGAAGAGTTTTTAGCATAAATTAACTTCCTTCTCAAAACCATCATCTTTTTATGAGAAACATTTTTCCTTAAGATGTTTTTAACTGATTCAACTTGAAAAATTCACGGTATATATATATATATACCTATATATATATAATATATATATATATATATATATATATATATTATATATATATATATATATATATATATATATATATATATATATATATATATATATATATATATATATATATATATATATATATATATATATATATATATAAAAGAAGGGTAATCTTTGCTGACTACAAATTAGGATAAAATATTTGGGTATAGCAGCAAGCAAAAAAGTGTACTCTTTTAACACTATATTTCCGATATTTCGACAGAGATTACTGTCATCTTCAGGGAAGCTACAAAAAATAAGCACAAAGAAAAATCACAAATTGCAAACAAATCATAATTAATTTAGAGAAATTTTTGAAGATATGAAATTGAAAATTCAAAAGTCTAAAAACGAATAAATCTACTTCGTCGTTACATATTATCTGAAAAAGAGACGCGACCAGCCATCTTGATTGAGAAATAGACATAGACAGCATCAGAACAAACACTAGAAGAACAAAGCTTCAGCACTTAAGGACTATTCGTCTCGACGGAGCAGACTTAGAATGGCAGCAAGCTGTGAAGTACTAGGAATCACCTTAGATTCAAAACTGCTCTGGAACATGCACGTAGAAAAGATCGCAAACAAGGCAAAATCATCACTGATGGTGTGCAGGAACATCGCAGGAAAAACGTGGGGCTGTAACCCATCAATACTGCGATGGATGTACACCATGATAGTGAGACTTATGATCACCTACGGAGCAGTAGTGTGGCATGGCAGAACCGAACTCACCACAGCAAAGAAAACCTTGGAGAAAGTGCAAAGACTAGCATGTCTTTGTATAACAGGAGCAATGAGATCGACTCCAACAGCAGCACTAGAGGTAGTTCTGGACCTCACTCCTCTCCACATCATGGTGAGGAGAACTGCTTGGGGAGCAAACCTCAGGTTGGCTAAAGTTGGACTCAAAGGTGCTGCATACGGTACAAGGGAGTCAACCCTCACCGGAAGTGCACACCTTGCTGACCTCCCAACTGACGAAATTACCAGGAAATTTAGTTTCAAGAAATTATTTCGAACGGAACTAAATACCAAGAAGGAATGGAGCATATAATCCATTCGAGCACTGGAGAAGAATACCATAATATGGTATACGGACGGGTCTAAAACTCCCGAAGGAACTGGAGCAGGAGTCGTTGGGCCTCGTACCAAATACTCAGAACCCATGGGCCAGTTCCCCAGTATTTTTCAAGCGGAAATTCACGCCATAGAAAGATGCATTCGGTTCAACCTCGATAGGAAATACCGGAACAAGGAAATTGCGATCCTCTCCGATAGCCAAGCAGCCATCAAAGCGATGATCTGGGCAGGAACAACAAAGTGATCCTCTTCTGGGTGCCGGGGCACGTCGGAGTGAAGAGTAATGAACAAGCAGACACCCTGGCACGAAAGGGTGCGTCAACGCCACTAATCGGGCCAGAGCCTTTCTGTGGACTTGGAAAATCTTACTTCCAAGAAGAACTCAATAAAGCTGAAGAAGCAATGAGAGCAACATAATGGCAAAGACTTCCAGGTGAGGCAGACCAAAGATCTCCTCGGAAAGTTCAACTGAGCAAGATCGAAGACACTGATTAACCACAGCAAAACTAGTCTAAAGACAATCACAGGATTTCTTACGGGGCATTGCAGACTCAAAAAACACCTGAGGAAGCTAGGTTTAGAGGGGGACAGCACCTGCAGATTTTGCAAGGAACGTCCAGAAACACCCCACCATATACTGATGGAGCGCTATGCTGTGCACCATGAAAGACTGAACACACTTGAATCATACCAGCTGACTGTAGAAGAAATACCACGAACAGACCCTCTTAAAATCCTCAAATTCCTGAAGGTATTGAGTCTTGAGGGGCTGCTGTAAAACGAGAACACATCGAGAAGCAGAAGAAGATGGGGCACAATAGATAAGGTCGCAGCGCATCGGTCATCATCCACACCTACCAATACCAACACCAATCAGAAGAAAACTAATAAGTATGACTAATAAGTATGACTATGACAGTTATAGTCCACAATTTGGCCACTGCCAACAAATAAATTAGCCAGAATAACAAATGACTCAAAAAACGAAAAACAACTCATTCCTCACACAACATTACTAAAATGGATGTTTCCATCAAAGTCTAATAAAAAAGAATAAAGTTCACTGAGATGATTCAAACCTGTTTTCTTATTTAAGCAATTTTCCGATTGAGAAATGTAAGCCATCCCCATAAAAAGTGTTACTAAATTTCATACATACATATATATATATATAAATAAATATATATATATATATATATATATATATATATATATATATATATATATATATATATATATATATATATATATATTTATATATATATTGTTATGGTTTAAATATTATTGTCATGAAATATCTAGAATGTCTCTCCTGAAAAATAATTGATATGAGTTGTCATAATAATATTGTACGTCAATATTAGTTAATTAAAACCTTCTTACAAAAATTGTACTTATTCTTGAAACACTGTGTATATTCAAATACTTTAACTGGTTATGGGCCCAGTAAATCGTGTATAAGAATAAAAGAAGCAATTTGAAGAAGTAAAAAAATTGATTTGGTGAATTTTTGAAGTTAGTAGCAGCTTTCGAGAATGGAATTTTCTAAACTTCAAATTGAAAAATTAGAAGGAAACTCAAATTGGGTTGACTGGAAATTCCAGGTCAAAATTCAACTGCAAGGTAATGGTGTTATGGAAGCAGTTGAAGGTAAGCTGAAGTATCCCAAAGAACCTAAGGAAGATGCAAGTGAGAAAGAACTTAAAGATTATAAAAAGAATAAGGAATCTCTTATTAAAATGGAATACATGGCTCAAAATTTCATTGTTTCAAGCTTGACTGCACAGGTTAGACAACTTATTAATATGTGCAGCACAGCTGAAGAAATGTGGCTAAAACTCCATAGTATTTTTGAGCAACGTACTGAGCAGAGGCAGGATCGCTTGTTTAACCAATTTTTCAGTATTAAAGAAAAGGATCCAGTTCAAAGTATTGCCAAACATATAGCTGTTTTAGAAAAGTTATGGGTTGAATTACAAGATGAGACATGGAAAGAAGACAAAGTTAAATTACCAGATTCTTTGTTCCTTAATCGAGTGCTAAATACATTGCCCTCCCAATTCTTTGAATTTATAAATGCATGGGAGTCAGTACCGAAAGAACAGCGAACAATCACTCTTCTTCGAGAACGACTATGTACCGTTGAACTCCGTTTACAAGAACGTGTTGAAAATGAAGAAAGTACAACAGCATATGTTGCGGTGAAAAAGCAAACTTTTCCACGTATAAATTATGGTGCATCTAAGAAAAATACGGAAGATGTTAAGAATAAGAAGAAATTCTTCAAGTGCTACGGATGTGGGAAAAGGGGCCATTTTAAGAAAGATTGTCCCTCAAGTAACAGTGAAGGCAATGCCTGTGACGAAGTTGCTTTTGTACATAAGGATTTTGTGTTAAACCTTAGTAACGATGATGCTTGGATAGCAGATTCTGGCGCAACTCACCATATGTCAATGCATAAACATTGGTTTATAAGCTACGAAGATTTTTCTTGTCCTCAGTATGTGGTGGTTGGTAACGGTGAACGTATGCAAGCTTATGGTAAAGGTCAAATAAATGTTGAAATGTTTGTTAATAATTCTTGGTCAAAAAACTATCTTCAAGATGTCTGGTTATTTTCAATTTCTGCTGTAGCTAATAAGGGAATGAGCACTATATTAAGCAAAAATTAATGTAGAATTCTTAAAAATAGTGAAGTCGTTGCCAGAGGACTACGAAGAGACAATTTATACATTATGTACATCAGAGTTGTAGTTCCTGAAGCGAAAGTTGAAGCAAACGTATCAATTTCTAATAACCTTCAGATATGGCATGAGCGACTAGGACATCAAAATAAACGTCATGTACAAACATTTTTAAAAAGTATTGGTGTGGAAGTTACCATTGACAAAGAATTCATGTGCATGCATGTTCGGAAAACAACATCGATTAAGTTTTGGACATCGTGAACAAAGAGGAGAAGCACCAGGTGAAATTATTCACGCTGATATTTGTGGTCCTATTAGAATGAAGTCAATTGGTGGATCAAATTCTTTGTTTGAAAGATGACTACAGTAAATTTCGAAGTGTTTATTTTCTGAAGGAAAAGTCAGAAGTTAAAGATAGAATAAAGGTGTTTATTTCTGAATGCAAGACACAGGGTCATGTTATTAAAGAAATATGTTCTGATGGAGGAAAGGAGTTTGTTAATCAAGATGTAAGAAGAACTCTTGAAGAGGCTGGGATACGTCATAGAATTACTATGCCTTTTACACCAGAGCAGAATGAATCTGCAGAGAGAGAACACAGAACTTTGGTGGAAGCAGCTAGGTCTATGCTTCATGCCAAGAATCTTCCAGAATACTTGTGGGCCGAAGCTGTCTTTACAGTTGCTTACGTACTCAATATAACAGGTCCTACAAATATTGAAGAAAAAACTCCTTTAATGCTTTGGTCAGGAGAACAGGCTCCAGTAGATCATTTAAAAATTTTTGGTACTGAATGTTTTGTACATGTACCGAAGCAAAAACGGCACAAGTGGGACAAGAAAAGTGAAAAAGGCAAAGTAGTAGGTTATTGTGGAAATAAAGATGGTTTTAGAATATGGTTACCTGA
Organism: Cynegetis impunctata; assembly: GCA_030704885.1. NCBI lineage: Eukaryota > Metazoa > Arthropoda > Insecta > Coleoptera > Coccinellidae > Cynegetis > Cynegetis impunctata. The sequence continues at coordinate 54,054 of JARQZK010002252.1, read as the reverse complement.
GAAAAACAAAATCATTTTTAGTCGAGATTTGGTCTTTAAACCTGAAGAAGTGGTGATAGATTCTATATCAAGCAATTCTATCGATCACATTGATTGTATAAACTCAAAAGAAAATTTTATGTTACCTGAATCTTCTAACAGTGATGCTTGCGCTACTTTAGCAATAGATGAGCTAGATACTTTAGAAGAAGCAATTTCTTCTGAATCGTCTGAAGAATGGGTCGAAGCTATGAATGAAGAAATGCAGTCTTTGATAGAAAATGAAACTTGGGAAATGACAGAATTACCAGAACAAAGAAAACTTGTAAAAAATAAATGGATATTTAAAATTAAAGAAAATCTTCAGGGTGAAGTAAGATTCAAAGCTAGATTAGTAGCAAAAGGGTTTTCGCAAGAAGCTGGAATAGATTATAAAGAAACATTTGCACATGTAGCCAGATTTGATACCATAAGAACTGTGTTGGCAGTTTCAGCAGCTGAAGGTCTTCACCTTTCACAATTCGATGTAAAAACAGCTTTTCTTTATGGTATTTTAAACGAGGAAATATTTATGGAGCAACCGAGAAACTTTGAGGATGGTACAGATAGAGTTTGCAAATTAAAGAAAAGTCTTCACGGCTTAAAGCAAGCACCAAGATGCTGGAACTCAAGGTTTACAAATTTTCTTCAAGAGTATGGTCTACGTCAGAGCTCTGCTGATTCATGATTGTTTGTTAGATGTCATCCAAAGAAATTAATTGTTATATTATATGTCGATGATGGTCTTGTAGCTGGTGCTGACAAAGAAACGAATGAAGAATTTTTAGAGAAATTAACAAATGAATTTAAAATTACGGTAGGATCACCAAGAATGTATCTGGGTATTGAGATTTCTTTTCTTAAAAATGGTCATATTTTTATAAATCAGTGCAATTATATAAAGAAAATATTACAGAAATATAAAATGGAAGAATCAAATTCAGCTTTTACTCCCATGGAAAAAGGTTTGGTGTTAGAAGAAAGTAAATCAAAAGATTTAGAAGAAAATGTGCCTTTTAGATCTGCTGTCGGAAGTCTTATGTATCTATCTGTTGCGACAAGGCCAGATATTACATTCTCAGTGCATTTTATCTCACAGAAACTTTCAAAGCCAAACTATCAAGATTGGAATTTGGTAAAAAGAATTCTAAAATATCTTAAAGGAACTACAGAATTTGGCATTCTTTTTGGTGGTAAAATGCCTCAACTACAAGCATACAGTGATGCCGACTACGCAAATGATAATATTTCACGAAGATCTTGCTCTGGATTTGTTTGTAAACTAGGTAATGGAGCTGTAACCTGGTTTTCACAAAAACAAAGAATTGTAGCTTTATCTACCATGGAAGCTGAATATATAGCTGCAAGTGAAGCTGCAAAAGAAATAGTTTGGATCCAAAGATTACTTGAAGAAATTTCAGAAACAAAGAAGACTCCAATTTTATGGTTGGATAATAATAGTGCTGTGAAACTTGTTTATAATCCTGAATTCCATAAGCGGTCTAAGCACATTGATGTTCGCTATCATTTCATCAGAGATCAAGTAAATGAAGGGGTTTTTGAAGTTAAACATATAGCAGGAGAAGATCAAATTGCTGATATATTGACAAAATCTTTGTGCCGTGTTAGATTTGAAAAATTAAGAGTTTTACTTGGTATGATTAATGGAAAAGAAAATATTATTTAAGAGGGGGTGTTATGGTTTAAATATTATTGTCATGAAATATCTAGAATGTCTCTCCTGAAAAATAATTGATATGAGTTGTCATAATAATATTGTACGTCAATATTAGTTAATTAAAACCTTACAAAAATTGTACTTATTCTTGAAACACTGTGTATATTCAAATACTTTAACTTATATATATATATATATATATATATATATATATATTATCTATATATATATATATATATATATATATATATATATATATATATATATATATATATATATATATATATATATATATATATATATATTATATATATATATATATATATATATATATATATATATATATATATATATACATATCTATATATGTACATATCAGACATCAAAACACGTCAAAAATCGGATTTCAAAGCCACTCCCAGTATTATAATTGATTATTTTCGAGGAAAATAAGAATAAAACTATTACAAGGAGATAACTGAAATGAATAGTTTGTTTAAAATTAGAAAACATCACTAGGTAATAAATATTTCTCAACTCACCGCTCAGCTTGAACGGCAAACTTCCAGTCAATGGATCAGGTGCGAAAGATCGAGGCCCGAAGGGAAAGTGGTGAAAACCCTGCTGTCGCATCTTCGAACGCGGCTCCCTGGGTCCGTCCACAGTCACCTTGATGGCTTTACTAAGGGTTGCTATCTGAGGAGGGGTTGTGGAGACTATAATAGTCAAGGAAAAACTCTTTCCTGAAATCAAGAATAAAGTGCAATCAATAATTACAGATCAATAATACATTTTGGTATTCCATAGAATAATAAATTCAAAACTTTATAAAGAAATAAAAAACTAACTTTTCTCAGGTTGAAATAAAAATCTATTGAGTAAACGCGTTTCGTCATAACATTTACTTCATCTCATACTAAATTATGGTATTATAAAACAATCCTTTTATGCGAAAAATTGAACATAACAGAGGGGTTCCTAGAGAAACTAAATAACAATAAGTAATTCATTCAGAGTTATTGGTAGGTATATTGAACAGATTAAGGAGAGGAGAAGTTTACTTCAATATGGTCGTCAACTAGGTTGCTGGAATTTTTATATTTATTGATGTATAGGGATTCCCAACAGTTAGTTTTGTGGAGACTATTTTCTAACTGTAATATTTTATAATTGAAAGGTATGGTTTTCTTGAATAAGATGGCACGCATAATTAGAGTCAGTTTTCTGCTTAATATAGCTACGTTGGTGTATTCTAGTTTTGAAATTTCTAATTGTACGTCCTATATATAATTGTTCACAATCGTTACAGTTGAATCTATAAACACCAGTAAGTTCATCTCTATGAATTTTTGATTTGTTATTTTCAATCAATTTTCCAATGTTATCGTTGGTTTTATATGAAACTCTGAAATTTTGTTTATGAAGAAACAATTTCAATTTGTCAGAAGGTTTGCCTAGTTATGAAATGAACTTTCACCAAGTAAATGCCAATTCAATTCAATAAATTCAATTCTCTAATTAAACATAATAGAATTTAAGACAACGCTGTATTCATGAAATAATTGAAAATTCATTTAATACATGCAGAGATCTACTAATTATAGAAAGAGAAAATTCTACGCTTTTTACAGCTCACCATTTATCATATGATGCAATAGTGCATCAATTATAATATTCACAAATTCTGCCTCAATTGTGTACTCAATATGTATGTATCATAAGATAAGATAATTTCAAGAGTTATGAAGTTATGACGTCATGAGGTTCTAAAAGAAAAAATAAAGTTTATAAGAATAGCTATATTTTGAAAACACGATTCATTTTTGTACACGCACTTCCAAAAATAGTTAAAAATCAAATCATGAAAAATTTATAAGTTGACCATGGTCAATTCAATATACTACATGAAGTGGACAAGAAAAATTCTTCAATTATTTAAAAAATTCCAAAGGAACTGGTTATATGTATTCCACGACGAGAATTCCACATTCACAATCCAACAGTGAATTATAGAAATCGTCAAGTCACCTCGACTCAAAATATGCATACTGCTACATACGCCACAGTTGCAGAGTAAAAATTTTATGTCAGGAAGTTATGTTCTTTTGCGAATGGATTCTGCATTTTTTTATCCAAGCGGTGAATTGTTGGTTTCCAATATCTTTGGTGGAGGGCGCTCTGCGTTGTTATCCAGATAGTAGCTCGGTCACGAATTGTAATGGGGAACAATCAGAAATTTGTTAATTCACTCCGATAAGCTGCACTGGTGAGATCTAATAAGATCGAAACAGCTGCATGCAGATTTTGAGTCAGGGTGACTTAACAATTCCTATAATTCACTGTTGGACTGTGGATGTTGAATTCTCCTCGAGGAATACACATAAGCAGCAACTTTGGAAATTTGTTCGATAATTTTTTAAATTGTTGAAGAATTTTCCTTGTTCACTTCATGTAGTATATAGTCTCAAAACTTCGATTATTGAAAAATTGGTTGAATTCAATTTTTTTAAAGATATTTATTATATTCTCATTGAGAACATGAATTCGTTCTCTTTCTAGACGAATGTATAACACATGTTTCCAATGAAATCAGTCGATTGAGCAGCAGAAGTCCATCCCTCAGATCTTGTTCTTCTTTACATATAAATTCATAACTCCGTAATTTAATTTGGAGGGGCTGTAGAAGCGAGAAAAGCCCACAAAGAATTAAAAACATAATAATAAAATGTCAACAATAAAAAGGTGGTGATCAAGGGTTGGATACTGTTCGATTATTCAATCAATTCACGTACCACGGTTAAACTCGCAAACTCAATCTGCAGAAGTTGTGGAGTTATGTACAACCTCAAACACGACGAGAAAATGAGAAATCTACATAAATTTGGCGGTGGTTTAAGAATTTTTCAACTGAACATAACTTGAAGATAAACTGGTTTCTTAAACTCCATTAACCTCCAAAAAGCCCTATGAGGATAAAATCGGATATATCCTTCATATTTAATTTGCACATATTTTTCCATTCCTTCCTCCAAAATTTAAAATTGCCACAATTTTGACTGAATTTATGGAAATTTTGATATTTTTGTTTTACCTCTAAAACAATGGATCTAATTTAGATGCCAAAATATGACAGAAAAAAGAAATCTCTGAATTCATGGCCCAGGGGGTATAAAATGGATTTGAAAATCATCCTGCACCACACTGTTGATTTTCGATATAGAACAATAATATATTATTTTCAGGGAAAACACGACCAAAAAACCCAGAGAGATTATGTGAGAAACATAATTAAGAATTGAATAAGTAATTGTCTTTTATCAAATCAATTAATGAAAAGAATACTTTGGTGAGTGACCGTGTATGTTCATAAAAATTCAGTTGAGTAGAGCCTATTCAGCAACAACGAGAATTCAGGTGTCCATTATTCATTCGCTACAGGCTAACGGTGAAAAACATAACGTAAAAACTCGACATAACGAAAAGTAAACATACCCAACTAACTGGGGAAAGATTAGAACCAAAGTCGTATATAACGTGGGGTAATGTAAGATTTTATTCATGGACACTACAATGTTTTTTCAGATATAATGTTGTGGCTCTCCGAAACTCTCAGTTCCCTTGTGTTGGCTCCAAACCGTAAAAATGAAATTGCAGATGGAAATATTAATAAGCTTTCACGGATTTTTCTGATCTTATATTCATACAGTGAAAGAAAACGGGATTCATTTCGAGGGAAAGAATTCCATATGAAGTGAATGGCGTGAGGAATTGAATGAGCTGAAGTATTAACTAAGTTTTTATTCAAATAATGACAAAAATAAATGCACAAAGTAGACGATGATGCCTATGATTCAGTTATTTTTGATCATTTGAGTATTTAAATAGCAAGATGTTTTAATACGGAACAATGGTTTCCCAGTCAAAATTTGTTTCTTAGAATAAAGTATAAACTTTAAAATAAAAACACTTGGCTTATGTTTCACAATATAAAAAATATTTAGATACTGTATTTAGTCATTCTTGGTCAATAATAAAGAAAAACCTAACATCGGAGAAAACAGTGGTATTTACAAAATATTTTGCGACGAATGTCCTGCTTTCTATATTGGACAGACAGGAAGGAATATAAATATTCGTGTTGAAGAACATAAAAAGTCAATTTTACAAAACAAAAATACCACTGGCTTCTCTGAACATTGTATAAAATTCAATCACTTCCTGGTTTTCAACAAAACCAAATTGTTATATTCAGGTAACAAAGGAAAACGCCGTGACCTTCTTGAAATTCTCGAAATAAGTTCCGCCCATAATAGTCAATTACCCCTTGTAAACGAACAAATTGATTTTCAGGTATCACCTTTGCTTCTGTCTGTTTTATAAATTACGATGCAATACTCTCCTGTAGTCAGTCTTGATAATGAGTTCATAACTCGAAACATGTCGACTTTTCGTTACTGCTAAATACAGTATCTAAATATTTTTTATATTGTGAAACATAAGCCAAGTGTTTTTATTTTAAAGTTTATACTTTATTCTTTATGATTTTTCACCAAGTGATGTGCTAGAATTCAATCTCAGTTATTTGTTTCTTAGTTCAATTCTTTTGTACAGCTCGAAGTACTTCAGCTATAATATCCAGATGTGTTTTATCGTTCTCGATGTGCAATCACGAGTTCACGGAAACCCATGAATTTCTAGTTCAAGTTACATACTCCTTGAAATAGTAGCATGCACTTTGATATTGTTGCAGAACCTTGGTGTTTTTGCATGGCTCTTAAACTTCCAGAAGTAACTCACCGCTCGAACAGTTTATCGTACTTACAATGTCTCTTACTTTCTCAAAAATCGTTTTTATTTAGGAAAAAATCCACCAAAATGACAATTGTTCAACGATCTGTTTTTCTAATATGGCGATACTTAAGTAGGGCATAACTACTATGGTAACTTGAAGCCAACCTATTTGGCTAAGTACCAAGTCGCTGGGTTTTATCATAACAAAATTCATAGCATTCTCCTGAATAGCATCATGTAATGACAACAACTAGAAGGATCGTCATTTAATGATGCTCCTTAGGGAGTATTAAAACCTTGGTACAGGGCCGGCCTTAGGGGTGTGCGAAGTATGCAGACGCACATTCAAGCCTTTTGGAGGGGCATTAAATTGACCAATTTTTGTAAAAAAAAAATAATAAATTGGGAAAATTTTTATAAACTGATTAAAATATTGGGCAGAAATATTTAAATTATACTCGCCGGCATATCATTGGAAGCTTGGACACTAAACAGCTGTACACTCCCCTCTACTCCCCTCGCCCAGCGTCGTTGCCAGTTTATGGATTGAAAAATTAATTCACACAGCTAAAAATCCCAAGCTTCCAATGATTTGCCGCCGACTATAGAAGGAATGTTGTCTTTAAACTATCACAGTTAAAATTCAAGGTAAAACCGAAGATCTACTCGGCTTCCCCAATGAGTTCTGAAATACAGTAAGTCTGATGCACTTGACCAAGGTCCAAGGTCAGTAGAACAGTCGTCTCGTGGCGGGACGCGGAAAGTGTTGTCACTCATCTTCCTGCGTCCCTCCCTCTCCCCTGGCTTTGCTTTTCTAGCCAATTGGCGTCTGAAATTAAGATAGTAAATTCATTCTCCGAAATGAAAGCAAGAAAAGCCCTTGTATAAAATGTATAATAAAAGAGACTATGTACTATCCTAATAGTTAATAATTTTTTTTTGTGTTTGCGCCATTAATGAACACTATAATTATTGGTTCACTATGTTCTGTTGCTTTATTTTTTTTTACCCATGACATATGGATATTTATCTTAGGTCCGGTGGACGGTGATTCCCGCATCAGCTAAGTATTTATTCTTAGAGTAATTGCAGTATAAGCATAAAAATCATTACAACGTTACCTAGAGTTAAGCTTTCTCTAGTTTATTTGACATAATAGTGGTTATAGTACAAGGAAGAGTACTGAACATACCAAGTCAATCAATAATGAATCAAATTGTCTTACATAAATTCAATGTTCTACAAGGCGCAAAAGTTCACTAAAATTGTGTTTTTGGACCTTAAATTTCAAAACATTCCATACCCCTCAGACTCCCCGGCAAGGGCACAAAATTTTAGTCTAGCCCACTTGCAATTTTCGCCTTAGGCCGGTCCTGCTTTGGTAATATTTGGACACTTAGACTTTTATTCATTATAGTTACAGAAATCTCTCATAACGGTAGATATGAGTGATGAATTATCAAAGAATCCACACTATCGTGTTATATATGATTTGTTATCAACTTATCTTATTTATATATGATTTGTTATTAACCATCCTCGTACTCCGACCTTGGCCTAGAGTAAGCACTTTTAGTTTGCTTATAAAGTCACTGACCTACTTCCAGTACAATCTGTAAAAGCAGGTTATTGACCCCTATGGCCGACCCATGTTCTGTGACCAAGCGCCCCAATATTCCTCCATGCCAAAAACCCCTTAATAATGTGTGATTATTCTGGTGCATTTCATCCAATACAGTGAAAAACTCAAACAACGGTAAACGGGCCAATAGAGTTCTCTCCTGCCCCAAAGAAGGGGCGGACCTCCAAATGGGACTCGTCATTAGCAAGGTCTTGCCCATTTCTGATAGTGTATATACCGTTAAGATTTGTAGCACCTAGGAGCTGCACGTGGTAGTTATATGATTGTTTTCGAGAATAAAAACTTAGCCCTAAAGTTAGAAGTTCAAAACCAGAGGAGAGTTGTATGTTATGATCTCATGCAAATAAAGGCGGAAACACATTATTGAAACGCGACGCGACAAAACGTGTCGACACTCGATTTGAACAGGAAACGTGAGCCTGTATCGCATGGCGTCGGGTGTTCATACTGTGAATCTGGTCATAGAAAATACTAGGATTTCATCCTATTCAACACGCGTCTCGTTTTGTCGGGTTCCATCGCGTTTCAATAAAGTGTTTCCGCCTTTATTTTCACATTCGGATTCTCAAGTAACCTACTCATACATTTCTATGTCATAGCACTTTTGATTTATTGACACAAATTTCAGTTTTCCTCAACTAACTTGAACCCTACCTTCGATATTACTTAAATTTGTATTATTGGCCTCATCAAATATTTTACTCAGTAGACGTTCATATGAATAAAACATAAAGATTTCTAATAATTGAATATGAAAAAATAAAGTTGAACAAGAACTTTTTTTCTGTAGTTAAAAGCTGTCGAATATATTTCAAAAGAGCTAGTTGTTGAGTAATAGCTGAGTCAGTTAAGAAGCTAAGAAGAATTTAACCTAAACTAACGTAAAAAACTGAGGCCACATGATACTTTCACCTCTCTAAAACAAACGGATTAAATTTGTAACCACCTTACACCTTCCTTCTTCTTGTCGTGCCGATCTGTTTTTGATGTCAGATCCTATGGCTTCTGTTGCATAATGATATTAACTACAGGTTAATATTATTATTATTATTATTAAGAACTTACAAGGATAGAAGAGAACCTATTATGTACAAATTTACAAAAACCGAGCCTACATCTATACAAAACAAAAAGTTTAATGGAAGAATAGCTAAATACAGACAAAACATTACTATTACAAATGAAATTAAGTATTGTGAACAAAACTATCATATCTACCCTTAAAATATTTAATGCTGGGAATTGTTACGGTACTGGGGATTAAAGCATACCTACGAACATATCCGGTTGGTAAAAAAATATTGTCTATAGATAGTCCTAAAAATCTCTGCGAATAATTCATAAGGATGTGCTCCGAGTCGATCGTCTGTATTCAGGATGAACATACAGGAAAGATTTGTGGATGTAAGGCTATGTAGTATCCGCAATGTCAGTATAGCTACACCTCACCGTCTTCTGACTTGAAAGTATGGGAGTTTTGAGCATGTTAAGCAGGGCCGGCCTAAGGGGTGTGCGAAGTATGCAGCCGCACACCCAAGCCTTTTGGAGGGGCATTAAATTGACCAATTTTTGTAAAAAAAAATAATAAATTTAGAAAATTTTTAGAAACTGATTTAAATATTGGGCAGAAATATTTAAACTATACTCACCGGCATATCATTGGAAGCTTGGACACTAAACAGTTGTACACTCCCCTCTACACCCCTTCCCAGCGTCGTGCCAGTTTGTGGATTGAAAAATTAATTCACACAGCCAAAAATCGCAAGCTTCCAATGATTTGCCGCCGACTATAGAAGGAATTTTGTCTTAAAACTATTACAGTAAAAATTCAAAGTAAAACCGAAGATCTACCCAACTACCCCAATGAGTTCTGAAATACAGTAAGTCTGATGCCCTTGACCAAGGTCCAAGGTCAGTAGAACAGTCGTCTCGTGGCGGGACGCGGAAAATGTTGTGACTCATCTTCCTGCCTCCCTCCCCCTCACCCGGCATTTCTAGACAATTGGCGTCTGAAATTAAGATCGCAGCGCCGGAACGGCTAATATCGGTACTAGAGCATAGGCCATTAACGGATTGTTTACATTGTTTGTAATGGTATTTACGTTCATTTCGTTTTGAGTTTTCGAACGTTTAGCTTCGTAATTTGTGTTTTTTGGACTTCGTATTTTCCAATGGTTTTTATCATTGAACATGAAAATCAATAATAAAATAAAGGAGAGGACCAATAAATTAATTGGTTAGAGGAACTATGTTTACATCATGAAAAGGCAGTATGATAGCACCTATTTATTTAAAAAGTAAAAAAAACTTTCAAAAGTTTCAAGGAAACATCTCTGACATGTCTACTTTCATTACCAACTGAAGAGATTTTGAGTATAATGGACAAAACTAAGTACTTACCAGCAAAACTGAAAGAAACAACATGAAATAAAAGAAGAATTAACATGAATACTCTGCTTGAATGATTTGAACGTTATGAGTTATTATATTTTTTGAATTTTCCTGACGTATAACAGCTTTCCTAAAAGTACGGTGGACTTCTAAGAGTCTGGTTTTTTTATAGAATCTCTGTTTTTCCTTATATTTATTATTTTAATATAATTGATTATTTTAGTTTTTACCTAGCTATAGAGTCAAGTTTTATTTCATATTCTTGATGTTATGATAAACTGTTATTTTGGTTGTGCAAATAAACATGATTTATTATTATTTTAATAGTATCTCTGGTTGTTACATGAAAGAAAATACAATTATCTAGAATCTCTGGATGATGGCTCAGGTTCAGATTCCGATAAAAGTGGAAGATTTTCGTTGGAATAGCATTGGACTTCAAAAAACACTAAGTTTTCGGTTAGCTGAAAATTGCACATTATCAGTTGGTATAATTCAATATGGAAAAATCCACAAACTCACTGCGGGGAAAATAATTATTCTCAGTAAACTGTAAAGAACAACTCTCTTATGTTCACAAGAACAATGAAGAGTTAAGCTTTCATTAGTTTATTTGACATAATAGTGATTATAGTACAAGGAAGAGTACTGAACATATCAAGTCAATCAATAATGAATCAAATTGTCATACATAAATTTGATGTTCTACAAGGCGCAAAAGTGCAAAAAATGTGTTTTTGGACCTTAAATTTCAAAAAATTCCATACCCCCCAGACCTCCCTGCAGGGGCATAAAATTTGAGTCTCGCACACTTGCAATTTTCGCCTTAGGCCTGCCCTGATGTTAAGTGTTTCTCGTAAGATACTTCTTTAAAATTAGAAACCATACGGGTTTGAGTGTTCAGTTCCATAGTAGATAAAAAGAATTTTGTCCTCAAGATGCTATGAAACTATTCTTCTTTCAAATCCTTACTTTTCTCGTATCTTTCCATGCAAATGAAAAGTATTCAATTGTATTACTGCCCTAGGTATTCAAGTTCGTATAATATTAATTCAAATTTTTCTCATTCCTCTCTCAAGTATATGTGAGGGTTGGTGTCTGCTTAAGTTATGAGGGGGAAATCCTACTGTCAAATCAAGGGAAATACATTTATGTACAAGTGTTTCAACGAAAGGTGAGATTGGTAAATGTTTGTTAAGGTTCAGTAGATGAATACTTCTCCAGCAATCGCTTTTTTAAGATTGCAAGCAGTGATTCACCTACGCCATGAGGAAACCTATGTGAAAACTCATGGAAAACCAATTGATCCCGGAGTTTGAACCCAAGACTTCTCGAATGCTAGTAAGCAAGCCTCACCATTTGATGTTATCTATATATTTCGAATTAGGCCACACAAGAAGTTTCAATGCTTTTATATACTTAGAGAATCAATGAAGGATGCGATAGAGCATTTAATTATGATATATAATTTTGTTCAGTTAGCGCATTTCCATTCATTTAGCAGAAAAATTTGAAGAATAAAATAGTAAAAAATTTAGATTGCATTCATATTCTTAACAATGACCTATTATTCCGTATAAGTAGATGATTCGAGTATCGCTTGTTGTATAATTAATTGAATAAATATATTCAGATATATCTAGATTTATCGGAAGTTTTCGTTCGAAAAAAACTATTGAAATATCTCATTGTTGGTAACCGATTGAAAAAAAAATTTAACACCTTTGTTTCACTCAACTGAGATTTTCTATTCATTCAACAAAAATGGAACGAATTCATTCCGTATTCAAGGCAAACAATGAATTCGAAAAAATGAATGCATTTTTAGATAAATTTCGCCAATTCAATTGAAATCTATTGGATTATGGTGGACAAATGATCTAACTTTTCACACTCAATTCTTCGCCATAATTTTTGTTCTATTAAATAGTTATCCATGTAGTCAGAAAATATCTCTGTTAAAGAAGAATGTGTCATATCAAATATCATCTGAGCTTTCTAGTTACATCAGAAGAGAAAGAATAACTTCTCTTATTGCAACTTTTCTAGGATGTTAAACTGGAAAAATCATATTGATTACGTATGTGGCGGGTTGAGTGTCGGTTACCATGTTATAGATAAGCTGAGACGAGTGTATGACATGCAGACCCTTTTGACAGTGTACTACTCACTAATTTTCAGTCACTTGAATGATGATGTTGTTCTTTGGGGAAACAGTGTACATTGGATGAAGGTTTTTATAAAACAAAAAAGAATTGTCAGATTGCTGTTCAACTTGAAAAAAGAGTCGTGTAAACCATATTTCAAAAAATATAGAATATTAACACTTCCATGTATTTACATGTATAAACTATTAACATATATAAAAATGACAGAACTTCAGTACCCTAAAAATTCGGATTACCATCAGTATTCAACGAGAGGATCAAATAAATACGTACTAGATGTTCATAAAACGACAAAATTTGAACATTCTCCAATGTATACTGGAAAAAGACTCATGAACAGGTTGCCGAATAGTATTAAGAATTTATCAATAACAGCGTTTAAAAGAAAATTAAAAAATATATTTTTGGACGGAGCCTACTATTCGACGTCAGAGTACTTAATGTGAATCGGTGTTGTATTTCTTGTAATTGTTTATATTTGTTTCAGATTTCTGTTTGTCTTGTCACATATACACATATACTTGTTAATTGCGAATGTAATTTATATTGATGTAATTTATATTCTTGAATGACGTGTATATCCATTGTTAATTGGCAGCTGTATGAATATATTATTATTATTATTATTATTTTTATTATTAATTATAAACTTTCATATTTTTGTATTATCAAACTTTTAGAAAATTGTGTCCAAAATACTTCGGGGCTAATTTTTGAATAATATTATTATTTATCTATTTGAATATAGATATACCGGTTGTCCACGGAAGGTGGCTCGCCCCTATAACTTTTTTGTTTTCGGTGATAATGAAATGAAATTTAGAGGATCTGTTTAATTCATAAAATTGCATTTTTTAACAAGTAACTCAACTTCATGAAACTCCCGGTTTCACCGGAAGTGACATAAACTTTCGATTTTTAAATGGGACACCTGGTATATGTTCAGGTTTTTCGTCTCCATATTTCATTGAGAATACAACCATGTATCATTTGTTACTTTTTGTAACCTTTGTTTCATTTTATTTTTATTCTAGAAAGCTATAGATGCGTTCAAATAAATAATTTCGGCCCTAAAATTACCCCGTTTACCGTCCTAGGATGTAGATTTGTGGGCGTGGCTTCGGACTTCTTTTTTTTCAGTTGCGTTGGTCACAGGCTACTCGATGATTTCAAATGTTATTCTAATCTCAATAAGATTCTTCATTTAAAGGAAGTTCTAAGGTTATGGGATTTCAGGTTTTTTTCGAAAGTTTTCCTTCAACCTAATACCTAGAGTGCGGTATCAAATTAATCGTAGAGAAATTATCTTTTTTTTAACCCGACGAGCCACCATGTTGCTATTTGAAAAAAAAGTATTAATAAAAGTTTCGAAATCAAACGTCACATAGCTGAAACATTTTGACCGAAAACAGTAAAGTTGTATTTTAACATACATTTTAGGACCGAAATTAGTTATTTGAACGCATCTCTAGAATAAGAATTTATTTCGAAAAAAAAAACTGTTACAAAAAGTAACAAATGATACATAGTTGTATTCTAAATGTCATATGGAGACAAAAAAGTGAAAAGGTCCCATTTAAAAATCGAAAGTTTATGTCACTTCCGTTGAAACCGGAAATTGAATGAAGTTGATCAGTTACTTCTCAAAACTCCGAATACAAAAAAGTTATAGGGGCGAGCCACCTTCCGTGGACACCCAGTATGTAAGAGGTATTTCAGATCAAATCCTGAACAATATTCAAGTTGACCATGGTCAATTTAATATACTACATAAAGTGAACCAGGAAAATTCTTCAATATTTCAAAATATTATTAATTATAAGTTTTCAAAAACACTATGTTAGCGTGCTTTGGAATCACATACGCCACAGTTGCAGAGTAGACATTTCATGTCAGGAAGCATGTATTCTCGCGACGGGATTCTGCATTTTCGATCAAAGTGGTGAATTGTTGGTTTCCAATATCTTTGGTGGAGGGCGCTCTGGGTTGTTATCCAGATAGTAGCTCGATCAGGATTTGCATTGGGGAACAATTAGAAATTTGTTAATTCACTCCGAGTCAAATAAGCTGCACTGATGAGATCTTATAAGATCGAAACAGATGTTTACAGATTTTGAGTCGAGGTGACTTGACGTTTTCTATAATTCGCCATTGGATTGTGAATGTAGAATTCTCATCGGGGAATACATATAATCAGCTCCCTTGGAAAGTTGTTTAATGATTTTTTAAATTATTGAAGAATTTTCCTTGTAAACTTTAGGTATCTTAGAGATTATTTCATGAGTAATATTCACCAATTAAATTTTATTCCGAAAGTTAAAATTTTTTTGACATTTACTAGTGCAGAAAGGAAACCAAAGCCAATATTCGCAACATGCTTAATTAAATACCAACAGGAAAAGCAAACACAACTATTTAAGTCATTTGCTTTAGAGATCCGACCGTCTCTAATCTATGAATTATGTTGGCAGTCCTGCAAATCCTTGATTTATCGACAGACAAAGTATCCGTATTTTCCGGTATAACCGGAGGCGACAAAATAAAATCCATCTGTGCTGGCTATGTTGGGCTAACGTTTCGCGCCCTATTTATATCATATTATAGGTCATCTCTGACTGATTCCTGATGATTGATCGTTATTTACGGGAACGAAACATCATTCGATTTTATCTAGCGCATTTAATGTTTTATCTCTTTTTTCGCGGATAAACCAGTGTTTTTCCAATAGGGTTAATTTGTGCATTTTGTTGTTTCATCGAATTTCAACATAAGGTAATTAAATATTTGGTTGCAACACTGCAGGTTTATCAATTTCGACTCGAAATTAGCAGTGGTTGATTTTTAAGTGTGCGATCATCATAGAAAATTCATCTACTGAATTTTCTACAGATATGGAGTGAAGAAATAATTTTATATCAAATATGTAAATCACTCAAGAAAAAAATGTTTCTCAGATCTGTTTCTTTTCGATTAGAAATATTAAATTTCCATCCATACACTATACTGTTAAACTAAAATCTGTTTTCTATTCATTTAGTATAGAAGCCCTTTGAAATGGGGTTTTTTAAAAAAATATATCAATTTTTTTTATGTATTTTAAAACTTTAAATCATAATAAAAGACGACGCAAAAATCTCTTAAATTTTTATTTTATTTATGAACAATTTAAATTGATAAAATTTTGCGAAGAATCGCAGGACGGCAAACGCGCCAGGATGGGTGGCGCGCGATGTTTGTGACGTCATAATGTTAAAGTAATTTCTCTATAGTACAGTGTCAACGGCTTCTACCTGCATATTGACTAAAAATAACCAAAATTTAGTGCAAAAAATTATTTATAAGAGCTACTTTTATTTAGTCATGTGTGATTAAATATTTATGAAGGCTAATTCCGATAATATATCTGATGTATCTATAACATCTTATGGAATTTTTTAAAATAGTGTTTTGTTTTCATAGTATTCGTACATAATGATAACTTTCGAGGTTAGATAGCTGTGTGCTACAATAAGTATAAATTAACATTGTGACGTCACACTCGCTCAAATTTGATCAGGAACTGTCGGCGTGTTTTCGGTGCCCCTACTCGATTCAAAAAGTATTTATTTTTCACTAGTATATTATATGTTTATTTCACCTTGGATACGGTTGCTATAAACACACTCATCATGCCCTAGGGCGTAATGAGTGGGCGTTATGGATCATAACAACTGCTAATTGTACGAGGAGAAATGAAGCAACTTTCATTGATTGAAAACTTCATAATCTTTGTCGTATACGACTCTGGATTTCTCCGGCATTGAATTATTCGCAGTTTTGACTGCATTTTCTATGATATTCTTGGATGAATTCATTTTCGTTTCCATTATTTCTATAAGACAACACAAAGAAAGCAGCAATGACATTCACTAAATATTATGACAAAAATATTCACAAACGTCAAAATATCAACAAATGACATGACTACTATGTGAAGGAAAATGGAAAGAAAAGGAGCAATGAACCGATTTTGAAATCGATTTTTCATTATATAAAATAATTTTTTCGTGAAAAATAAAATCTTGTATGCACCACGTGCGTTAATAGATCCTGACGCCCATCGGGCCAAAGGCCCTTGGGCCGAATGTTTTCCTCTGGGCGTAAGGATCTATATAACACACTTGGTACATTAATAACAGTTTCAATTCAATATAACTTTATAATTATAGCGAATACAAAAACCCTAAAAATTGTTTTGTTATAAAACGTATATAATGATCTTTCTATTTTTAAAATTTTTTGTTTTGTTTTGACAGTTTGTCTGAAACGGAGACGGAAATGGAAACTGAAATGTTCGTGTAAGAGTAATTTACATAACAGGTACTAAATGTTTAATGTTTACAATTTTGATATGAAGTTCGAAAAATGGAAACTGCAGCAAGTACCTATGTGTAGGGACGTTCCGATACAAGTAAATACGAGTAAGTATTCGATACTTTTGTTTCGATACCAAGTACTTTTAGTATCGAATCAATCTTGCGATACTTACTCGGTATCGAAACGAAAGTAGTTGGTATCGAATCAGTCAGGCTCAGATTGAACGGAACGAAAGGAATGTTACTTATTTACAAAATCTGAACGCATTTTCTTTGTCATCAAAAGCTGTTTCGCTGGGTTCTGTGCTGAAGATATATTACAATATCTTTCTCTCTCTCACTCGCATGTAGTGTCCCGCTCGTAGACTGGGAAAAAAGAGGTTTTCTCTGTCTACGGTCGGGGCGAATTTGGTTCGAGATTATAAAATCTCTAGGGTAAACCGAGGACAGATTCCACATGAGGAGAGATGCCAAACGGCAATATTTCGGCCTCTAATGAACAGATGACTCTCGCACCAGGTACGTAGTGATCTGTATGTTCCATAAACCCTCGTGTGTTAGTGCCATGTGATAAAACTGTGTTTGCTGGTAAGTACTGCTTTAAAAATACTTTCATGCACCCTCAAAGTTTTTAAGGGGGTACACAAACCGTTCTCATTCCCTATGAAAACAAAAGATTTGTTCGCAAGCAAATACCGATATGAAATGATATAGGTTAAGGGAGTTTAGTACTTCGTAGTGGTCGGTTCTACCTACAGACAAACTGAATTTATTGCAAGTGGCATCACTCCCATATGTTTAGGAGAGATGCCACTTGAACGAAGCGTGAGATGCCTGCGGTACAAAGTTAATTTTCTTACAGATATGCCGACCTTTTATAAGCGCAAGTGCCCTTCGAGGGGTTCCTGGACTGAAGCGGACTTGAATTCAGCTGTGAATGAAATAAATGGCGGCGCAAAAATATCTCAAGTTTCTCGAAATTACAAAATTTCAATTCCCAAACTCAAGAGACGAATGCAGAAGACCGACTTTTACAATTGTAGAATGGGACCAGGTGGTGTGTTAGGTGAAGATGCCGAAAGAAAGATTTGCAGTCACATTAAAAAGTTGCAAAGAAGAAGATTTACACCAACGCGTACTGATGTCCGTGAAATGGCCTTCAGGTTGGCGGAAAAAATGAAAATCAAAGACACATTTAATAAAAAGCACCAACACGAAAACGTGGAAACGTGGCAAGCAGTTCAGACGAGGATGGTATCTCCGTTCACGACAGTCACTCGGTTATGGACAAGGAGGAACTTGATGAATACGCATGTAAAGGCTGCGGGGAAGACTATTATGGGACAAAGGAGGTAGAGGACTGTATACAATGTATCCACTGTGATGCCTGGCTACATGAGGGATGCACTACGTTCACAAATATTTGTCAACCTTGCGGGAAAATGTTATTAAAAACCAAATAATGCATTAGGCATCTCTCCTTGCACGTTTTGGCATCTCTCCTATATAGTCGAGGAGAGACTCCAACTTGTAGTGTTTTCAAAAATTTATTGTTACTTTCGCATTTTGATAAGTTAAGGTCTGGTTTCAATATTTATAGAAGTTAAGAGTTTATATTTTCGTTATATTGTAAAAGATTTAATAAATATTCAGTTTCTCAATGCTTTTTAGTCCAAACAAAAAAAACGGGGCATCTCTCCTCGGTTTACCCTATCTTCAGAATCGAGTAATTCCAAACTATCGATACCTACTTACTCACATCGATACATTTTAGAATTTTTTTGGTAATTAGGTATTTCGAAAAATTATAAAATCTCAAAATTCATAAAATTTTTGTTACTAATTTTGGGCTGAAAAAAACCGAATTAATTCAGATTTTGCCGCTGTCTCACTTTTTTTCTCTTTCAAAAAATTAACTTACTTGACTTATTCTAACCTCACTATCCTAACCTCCGAGTGCAAGAAAGTATCGAATTCATTAGTTAGAAGAATTTCACATTGGAAAAAATCTCTTTTCTTAATATAAAATGTATCAATTATATGAATTGGATACTTTCTTGAACTCGGAGGTTAGGTTCGTGAGGTTAAAATAAGTCAGGTCAGTTTAATTTCTTGAAAAAAAAGTGCGAAAAGCGGCTAAATCGAAGTGCATATTCGGCTTTTTCAGCCCAAAATTTTTAATTAATAAATATTTTATGAATTTCGATGATTTTGTCATTTTTCGAAATAATTACCAAGAAAAATCTAAAATGTATCGATATGAGTAAGTATCGATACTTTGGAGGTACTCATATGAGTAGTATCGAAAATTGATTTGAGTACTACTTATATGAGTAGGTATCGATACCTTCTATGTATCGGAACGTCCCTACCTATGTGTAATATAACCTTGGAATATTGAAAATTGTATAACGCGATACAATTATTTAATGTTACATACGTTTAATATATATGGGATTCAAGTAGTTACTATTTACTATTCACATTACACAGAGATAAAAGTAAAATCACATTCTCAGCGTCATAGAGAGTACTTATCTTAAAAAAAAATCGTGAGCAGCAGAGCCCCTTCACTGAAATCGTACATTCCGCGCGAAGTGCATCGCGTTGAGATGAAATTCTAACAAATTGAATTATATTTCGAAAAATTGCGCTTAAATAGCAAACCAAATTAAAAAATAAAAAATAAATTATTTTATAAAAAAAAATTGCGATGTGCGTCGTGGTTCAGGAAAGAAGTTGAAACGAATAAAGGAACCTACCTCAACATCAACTCAATCCAAGTACCACATTTTAACCCTTTATTGCAAATAAAAATTTGCGAAGTGTATTGCATACTGAATAGTCAGCACGAACTGCACCGCAGTTGAAAAAAAAAATTGAAACCTACCAAGAATCTTAAGTCAACATAAACTCAATATACGAACCAAACTACAACACTCTTCATCAATCTGCAGAAGTTGTAGAATTCAGCAATTTTTCAAAAATCACGAAAAAAAAATCTAGGTAAAAACGGTGACGGTTGAAATAAATTAACCAAATTTTGATGATAGTTTCGTTCTGCCTAGGAAACGATTTCGGACGCCAAGTTTCAGATCATTTGATGTTATGCGAACCGCTGAAGATGTCAATATGTATCGGAAAGAATATTTACATGAAAATAAGGAATATCTACGTGAAAATGGCGGCGGAAATTACCCAAATTTTTGATAAGTTGAGATAGCAACTTTCAGCTTATTTGATTAAATGGTAGCCAAACTAGAAAAATTTTCCGAAAATCGTGGTCTAGGAGGTCTAAAGCCGATGAAAAAACTACTCCCGCGCCTGATAGCTCGTCTTCGATACACTGTCATAGTAGGTATGTATTTTATGGGAAAATACGACTAAAAATCGAAAAATAACAACAGAGGGCGAAAATACCTACAGAACTTCGTTTTTAACAAGGAGGCCCAGCCGAATACTTGTTTTCAATTCAAATCTAGAAATTTGAAGAAAACAAATGAATAATTACATTACAAATCTACTTCGGACCTGTCCGGTGGTTATATTTGTCAAAATGTCGAACGCATCTGCTCATTCCAATAGATTATGCATTTATTCGAGCCGTGTGGGTTCGGTTTGCCTTCGAATCAACCTATATAAAATGAGCTATTTTTTCACGATTAAATTTGGGAGCCACGTTGATCTTATTCAGTTCACGTAAATCAACAGTTCTCTGATTTTCATGAGTGACAGGTGCTATCGGGAATTAAGTAATATAATCAGGTGAAGCTCTTTATTGAAGCGTACCAAGCTTTCGGACATTCACATGTCTATCTTCAGGGTACTAAAAATACTCATTATAGAAAATGATGATTATCAAGTTACAAACTACTCACTCTCAATGTGAGCCAAACGTATAAAAACTCAGTCGTCTGATAAATAAAAACTCACATACATGAAGCAACATATGTGAGTGAATTGAACAATTACAGAACTTTACGAATAAAAACATATATTAAAAATGTTAAAAGTTACGGTGAAGTTGAAATTTGAAAATGCAAACTGACACAACGAAAAAGAAAAAGAAATATTAAAACCCCATGCAGTATGACAGATGAATAATTAGTCTTACTGCATGGGGTTTTTATTTTTTCTTTTACTTTTTCGTTGTGTCAGATTGCATTTTCAAATTTCAACTTCACTGTAAAGGAGGTCAACTACAACTTTGGTTCACATTTCTTATATTCGTTTTTATTCGTATTGTTATTGTTCAATTCACTCATAGGCCAAGCTACAGAGATTTTTTCATGTAAAAAGTGTTAGAAGAAAACCAGCTGCGCCATTGTTTGTAAAATAGTTCAGTATGATGTAGTGATATGTTTTTCACTCGACTTTATTATTTATAACTTTGTTATTAACAATTTTATGCAAAAAATTGCATTTTTTTACTTTTTTACTTATAAAAATGAAACTATCAGAGTAAAAGTGATGGTGTTAATAGACTAATTGTAGAAAATGAAAAGACGAAGAAAATGAGAAGTGGGATTTGATCAGACCCTTAGTTTGAGAGGAAATCGGAAAAAACCGGCCAAAATGCAGTTTTTTCAAAAATTCTTAACTAGCTTATTTTTTGAGTTGTAGCGTAGATCCTCCGGTCAGTATTAGCTATTGATATAAACTTCATTTGTGCGAAGGTCAGAAACTGTCCGATGCATAGTTTTTGATCTGTGGCCATTTGATTATGTTACCATGCAATTTTCCAGCAGACCTGAATGCGACAGGTATGGTCCGATTTCAATTTACTAAAAGGATTTTGAAAGTAGAATTCTCATAGTTCAAAACTTTCATCTTGGTTTTTCATAAAAACGCTGAGAAATATGTTAAAAATAAAGCTGAACATGACAAAAAACGGCCGAGCGCGTGAGAGTAGTTGAAGAGTGGAGGTTTACAATTATTATCTGACAACGTTTAGAAATTACTGTCATGTTCAAAATGCCGACGCTTTTGAATATCATACTTCTCCTTGCCTACTGCTCTACCCCCACTCTTCAACTACTTTTACGCGCTCGGCCGTTTTTCGTCATGTTCAGCTTTATTTTTAACATATTTCTCAGCGTTTTTATGAAAAACCAAGATGAACGTTTTGAACTATGAGAATTATACTTTCAAAATCTTTTTCGTAAATTGAAATTGGACCACACCTGTCGCATTCAGGCCTGCTGGAAAATTGCATAGTAACATAATCAAATGGCCACAGATCAAAAACTATGCATCGGACAGTTCCTGATCTTTGCACAAATGAAGTTTATATCAATAACAAATACTGGCCGGAGGATCTACGGTACAACTCAAAAAATAACCGAGTTAAAAATTTTTGAAAAAATTTGCATTTTGCTGGTTTTCTTCTAACACTTTTTACACAAAATGCTCCCTACAAATCTCTGTAGCTTGGCCTATCACATAACTTTCAATATGTGTTGGAGACTCAGATGACTGAGTTTTTAAATGTATGACTCACATTGAGAGTAAGTAGTTTGTAACTTGGTAATCATCATCTTTTAATGAATATTTTTAGTAACCTGAACATGGACATCTGTATGTCCGAAGCCTTGGTACGCTTCAATAAAGAGCTTTACCTGATTGTATGACTTAATTCCCGATAGCACCTGTCACTCATATATATATATATATATATATATATATATATATATATATATATATATATATATATATATATATATATATATATATTTATATATATATATATATATATATATATATACATATATATACATATATATATATATATATATATATATATATAGGTATATATATAGGTATATATATACATATACCTATCAATATTTCAACATCTTCATTTGCATCTTTTTGCAAGAGAGGCTGTGAATGGAATCGCCGGAGGTTTTCGAATCCTTGGCAGGATATGTGGAAATTAATTATGAACAGAGCAAGGTTGATCGGAGATATAATTAAAGATAAATTGATTTGTCCCAATGGACATGGACCTTATATATATATGGTTTACCTATAACGCATAAGGAAACCTGTTCTGTAGTAAATATATTTTAAATATATAACTTATGGAAATACTTATCTAGTTTCATTTCTCAAATTGTTGGAGAAACTGAAAATCAAATAAAAGATTAATGGCATTTTCATGAATTTATAAAAAAATATGAAGATCACACAGATCCACAAAAAGTGGAATTCAAGGAAGCCGTCGAATTTTGTCAACATATTTCGCATTCTATGGTTTGTTCAATTCACAAATTTATGGAACAGCAATGAACAGATCTTAAGCAAGGTGAACTGGAAAACTTGGAAAGCAGATCATATATTTTCAAAAGATAGGTCGATGATTGCGTTATTGCAGTGAAAATTGAACATGACAAGAATTATTGAATGTTTTCAAATTATTTCATGAAAAATTTCAATTCTCCGTCAAAATACAAATTCAAAATAAAATAAACTTTTCAGGCATTCCATTAATCAGAAAAAGTGATGGCTCCACCATGACTAATTGGTTCAACAAAGAAACTTATTCACAAATATAATTGAGTTACTAATCATTAGTACTGAAAAATATAAAAAATGTGTTGTTAATGCACTTACAGATAGGGCCTTCATATTATCAAATGTTAATAATAATAAGTCTAGACCAGAAAATTGGAAAAATATGAAAAATATATTGAAAAACAACTACTACCCAAGTGAATATCAAGAACCAATAATCAAAAGAATTCACAAAATTTATAATAAGAGAAGAAATGAAAATGAAGAAATGAATCAAGTCCTCAACCTAATAACTCGCCAAACTCCATCTTAGTACACTAAATTTAGCTCTGAAATGGAAAATTAAAAAAAAAACACATACTATATTTAAAATCGAATGGAAAGATTGTAACGCTTGTTATATTGGGAATACAAAACAATATTCACATAAACTTATATATGTCCACAAGTATTCACTCCAGACAAATAAAATATGCACGGGTGACGAAATGTGCTCTAGTTATCGAAGATTCAAATATATCCATATTGTAATTCATAAATTAACATAAAACCAGTAAAACTTTCCCCGCCGCCCTAGAGCGGCGAAAAACGAATGACACAGAGGGAGCATTCAAAAATTATTTAAAATTAAACAAAAGCATAATGATGACAAGTATAAAAGGAGATATTAAATCTCTGGAACATGATTATCAACTAAAAATTAACATCAAAAAGTTAACATCATTTTGATGTTAATCTTTTTTGATGTTAATTTTTAGTTGATAATCATGTTCCAGAGATTTAATATCTCCTTTTATACTTGTCATCATTATGCTTTTGTTTGATTTTAAATAATTTTTGAATGCTCCCTCTGTGTCATTCGTTTTTCGCCGCTTTATTTTCACAACTTGTCACATGTAAGTAACTTTATAATTGTAGTTTTGTGTGGCTTTTCCACTGCTTGCGTTTTAGTTGATTTGTGTGTTACTATGTGAGCTTTTTGACGTCCAGCATCCTGATGAAGGTCCCAAACTAAGGACCGAAATATAGATGTTCATGACCAATGGTTGTTTGATTTAAATCTAGCCTCCTTTTGCCGAGTGCCCAATATAACCTTTTATAAGTTAGAAGTTACGGCAATACTCCTTGTATTAATTATATATATATATATATATATATATATATATATATATATATATATATATATATATATATATATATATATAAGTTTCAATTTGCGGAAAATTTTTCAGGTAATAAATGACTACGGTTTGTTATTTCGTCTATACGTTTCGGAGAATTCTTTACCTCTCTCTTCAGTAGATTTATTTAAATTTGATGCTCTGTCTGTCTTGAAAGAACTTTCATATGATGAAGGAGGTTAAGAGTCCTCCGAAATGTATAGACGAAATAACAAACCGTCCTCTATTACCTGAAAAATTTTCAACAAATGGAAACCTATATATATTACATCAACATGTAACAAACCAATATAATTGATATATATTATATATATATATATATATATATATATATATAGCATTTGTTATATGTATATATTCAATCAAGAATTTGCTGACTAAAAAAAAATTACCTATCTCTGAAAAATAAAAATATTTTAATTTCATGTTTCAAAAAATATACAATTTGTTTGACTGTCAATAGGAATGATCTATAACAAATATAACAATGTAGAAATATATATATACCTATATATATTAGAAATCTGTTTGAACTAAATCAAAGTTGGAAGTTATATATCAAATAGTATTAATTTCGATTCATCAACCACTTCAGTTTGTAGTTTGAGTTGATTCATTCATACTTTCACTAGCCAAGATCTCAGAAATTACATGAATTTAGTAATTAATATTCAAAATTTATAAAATTCATTGCAAATTTATGACGGATTATATACTGATTATCAATAAGCCAGAGTTCGATACTTTCGAAACTTTTATTTTCTAGGTCTATTGGGTTTCAAATTGAGTATAACAACGATATATATATATATATATATATATATATATGTACATATATATATATATATATATATATATATATATATATATATATATATATATATACACTTATATATATATATATATATATATATATATATATATATATATATATATATATATATATATTGCTATGGTTTTATTTATTTGCAATATTAAATTTAAAATATATGGTACAATATTGAATGAGATTGATCAAGGAAAGGAAAACTTCAATGAATCAAGATAGATATTAGTACATAATAACTCAATAAATGTGAATTTAAATGATTAAAATAGAATCATAATGATGATAAATGTAAATGTATGAATTATAGATATTCAAGAATAAATTTTAGAATAAATAGTATATGAAAAACCTTGTATAATGTCAGAAACTTAAAATGTCATTAATCGTTAGAAGTAAATATAAAGTAAATCAATAGAAATTTATGAAATATTAGAAATATAGGAGACTACAAGTAATAGAATACTTGTAAAGATTAATTAGAACAAATTAATTCAATATAACAGACTTAATTTATGTAGAATACATATAATTATGGAAATTTATGTATCGTAGAATCAGCTAAATTTGAATATCAAATAATAAGTAAATTTCAAATCATTGAAAGTAGTTAATAGTATAGAAAGATATTAAGAGAGATTAGTTAACTGTTTCATATATAAAATTATGGTAGAATTCAGTAATAAAGTAGAATTTCAAGGTAGAATTAGAAACTATATATATCGAAATGTCAAATTTTTCAAGTAGAAATAATAACTGAAGTAATGGACAGAATATGGAAAATTTTAGTACAAAATGATCAGAATATTTAATAGAAGAGATTAACTAAATGTCTACAGTCCAAAAATATTTTTATATTACAAATTTGTTAAAAATGTAACCAAATGTCTATTATTTATTTAAAATTATCAAATTGAAGTACTGAGTTTGAAGAATTTTAAATTATCATAAAGAAGCTGTTATTATTGAAATAATCAATTTTCAAAATTATTGTATATTTAATTAAATATAATGATACATAAAAATTTACAGTACCTGTTATTATAATATTTAATTATGATTAATAATCACAAAAAGGATATTAAAAATGTTCTAGAATAAACCATCAGATTACTTGATATTAAAAAAATAATAGAAGGTTATATATAGGGGTATAACATCCGGCTTTAGGCAGTTCCTAATTTTCATTCAAGAGATAAACATCGTCTATTTAAGATCTGATTCTTTTGTTTTTGTCATCCATATTGAATAATTAAAAGTAGAACTATAGCTGAAAGTAAAAAGTAATAATAAATCATCGATATAAGCAAATAAAAAGCTGATAATATGATAATACTGTATGTGAAAGTAATATCAAATTAAGTGAAAAAACTGTGAATTGTGACATGAATTTCTAATAATATAGAAATTAAGTGAGGTTACTAAAGGAATAACCGAGACCATAGAGAGAGTTGCTGTTTTGCAGAACGAATATAGAAAAAGAGAAGAAAGAACATTTGGAAATTCATTGAACACATGTGAAAGGAAGATCAACCATCAGTGAAATAAACAATTGTGAGTTTTTACAAATTTTCATATTGGCCAATAGATTTCATGAATATTTGCAAATATAAACTTTAAAAAAGGGGATTAATTAATATAAAATATAAAAAGGTACCATAATAAAATTTTAAAGAGTAATTGTTATTGTTAATATTTGAACTGAATTTGTATTTTGATAATCTGTGTTAATAAATTTGTTAAAATTTATTTTTGAATTTATTGAAGTTTTCAATTATTAGAGTCAAAGTTTTTTTTATAAAATAAAAAAAAAATATAGAATCAATTTAAAAATTAAGGAGAACCTTCCCTGAGATTAATTTCATAAAGAGTCAATAAAAATAAAATAAATAAATATTAGTTTATTTTGAGTTAAAATTTTAATAAAATTTCAAAGTAAATAGCAAATCATTAAATTTACTTCAACAACTAGTGGGTAAAAGAAGGAATTTATAATAATTAGCTAACAAATAGGGGCTATAAAATATTAAATTTATAATAATATATATATATATATATATATATTACTTTTAATAAATTTATTTATCTTAATTGTGGTTTTCATTAAATTATAGTAAATATTATTGAATTAATAATTATGTTTTATTATCTATCTTGATTAATAAAAATTTTCTTACCTCTGCCACTTCTGCCAACGAATCTGAGATCATTGAACTTCGCCACCTGGTTCTTCATCACTGCAGTAGAGTTTCTAAGTTCAGCACAACAATTTTCATCGTTCCCCGCCTTAACAGAAACAACAGTCCCGTCGCCAACTTCCCCTAACGCGACCACTTTGAACGCCACTGGCAAAGTCTTATTGGATCTCCAATGAGGAGGAAGAACTGTACAGACAACATGAGGACAACCTGTACGCACCAGTTCCCCAGGATGTTCTGCTAAAAGTCCATCGATAGTTCTATCTGCTAGCATTTCAGCCGTAAGATTTCCATAACTGCGGTCATAGTGACCTGTAGTCGAAGTCACTTCGCTTGACAGGTGCATTCTTATGTCAACTGATATTCGATCCGTCTTCAACACCGACCATCGCAAGAATTGCGATCTCCCACTTGGATATCTCCAATTAAGAGCTCTTCGTTCGAAAAATTAATGCAAGTTGTTGGAATGGAAAAGCGCGGAAATATGATGAAAAATCACGCCTGTGGTGAGCGACCGCACAGTTGGAAAAGTGCGCGTTAGAGTTTTCCACTCTTTCCAGTACGCTTTCTACCCCCGCCAGTCAGCAATATGTTTTTCTAATTAGGTTTTTCATCTCACTTCCGACAGCGTGGATGATCATCACTTTTTTCTCTTGGAGAACATAATCTGCTCATTATTTATTTGCGTTTACACGAGGAGGATATTCAGCTCGTTGTCATAATTTGTTTCGTATTTCTTTCGGACGGAGTTGATGTATTTCTTTCGGTGTATCTTTCTGAAAAAATAAAATACGCCATATAATATGTACATTTTCTAGAAAAAGAAACATTCTTTTAAATTAAAATTTGAATATTCAGATGATTGAAAAAAATTTGTTATGTAAGTTTAGTCTGAAATTATATAATATTGAAGACGATTAAAACGATGTGTCTTTAGGTATAATCTTCAAATTTGAACTTTAATTTGAAGATAATAAATAAATAATAGTTTCTCTTTCTATATGTTCATCTGCCTTGATATCACAAGTTAATCATCATTATTTCATTAATTTCAAACGGTTGTAGGTAATAAGGAATCATTAGTTAAATTCATATAGTCTTTATAATTTAAAGAATGAAATGAATGAATGAATAATTTCCTATTGCTGTGATTAAAAAAGGTTAACTCGAGATTTTTTTATTGTAGAAGAAGAAGGAAGCTTCATGTGTGATTTATTTCTTGGTATTTAAACTTCGACTTCACAACTATTTAAAAAAACGGAGATCATCTTCAGTTATATCATAAAACTAAATTGCCTTTTAATTACATAGACAACCAAGATATTTTCTAGGAGGTTAGCAAGCTCTTTTCGGTATTGGGAACAATTTTACACGAACTACGATTTCATTTCTATTATATATGTATTACTTGTGAATACGGTGCTTCAAGACATAAAGGCATGTTCTGAGCTCATGTGTCCAATCTCTTGAATAAGTATCTGTGGGTTTCCGTTTACATTTTTGATTTAAAAAGCATCTTTAATTCAATGTCATTTTATAGTGTCATTTTCCTTCACGTTCCTTCAAGGAAAATGTGTGTGCTGCAGAGCTTCATCACGAAGGTTGGATTGGTCCCTAATTTATTTCATTTGCCATTTTTTCATTCAAACTTTCAACCGCTTGAGTCAATTTGGAGGCACTGAAGAGATGCTCAATGCTTGAAACGGTTGAAATTTTTATGTAAAATTTGGGCCTTGAGCGAAACCATCTGAAACATCCAGAGAGTACCTCCTTAACATCAACCGAATTCACATACAAATTTTTAGCCTTCAAACCGATTTTGGAGTGTCTAGCTATATATATGCACAACTAAAAACCCCCTGGACATGGTAGTGTCGCGTACTCTATTGTACTCCAAAATACTATTCTTTTACACCTTTTATTTACTCTTTTAATCAATATTCTTATATATCTTTATTTTTTTTCATATGATGGGTCCATTCTTTCTATCATTTTGCATATAAAAACAAAAACTTTCTTTAGTATCGATTCACTATGCCAAATCGATTTTTCGATTATATTGAAACTTAAATTGGAGCTCAAAGATGAATAACAATGAGTTAATATAATATCTCAATCGATCACCGTTTCATCTCATGCAAATCCTCTATTAATTCAGATTTGCCTCACCTAGAAGCTATACGAAAAACTTCATTAAGAATAGTTCTTGTTAATTTTGCTAGGATCCCGACCAAAACATTTTCGATGGAAACTAGACGAGTAAGCGTCGGATGGTACTGTCTTTGGACTATACCACGAAAATCTTCATCAATCAACCCATGCAACTGAGCTGTAACGTTTTTTCGCTTGTGAAAATACTTAGTTATTCGAAGAAGCTTCAACTATCCATCGCACAAATATACCGTCTTAAGCATAACTTTACACCCTGAATATTGAAGCAATCGTAACAAATTTAAAGAGAAGAACATGTATGAAAATATACCAACATGTAAATAATAGAAGACAATCCCTAATATCGACACATTTACACCGATTTATATAAATCACAAACTGGTGTTCGAGCTGCTGTGATATAAGTACTCTCTAGCACCTTCTACAAGCATACTTTCTTTCGGCCGAAATACGTGCAATGAAATACGTACAATGAGTCCTAATTTTTACTGATTTCCTCATATATGTTTCCATGTAATGAAACATATTTATGCAGTGTATCCCATTGCTTCCAACATCCAATTTGATGTCGTTAGCAAACATAATAAAGAAGATTTTAGCAGATTCTTTCCATCCCACCATTGAAAGGAATGAAAAAGCTGACACTAGGCGAACGAGCAACTTTTCGCAGGGAACATTAGTTGCCGAAATAGAATGCATAGGCTTATACAGAACCCCGCGCATGGGCGATTTTTTAGTCGAAGCAACTTAAAAATTCAGACATTACCTATTCCGCCAGTGACCAAACAGTTGCCTACAGTTGTGAAAAAATATACAACGCACTTATTCAAACCTGCTGCCGCACACCAGCGATTCTCTAGTTGCCGAATCAAATGGTTCAATGTTTTCAAACGTTTCAGTTAATGTTGTTGGTTCAAATAGTAATTCTATAATTATCTCGTTCCACATTGATAAATTTATAGGTGTTCGAAAACGGCCAGCGTAATATTTTATTGGGTACTCTCTTAATTTATGAAACAACTGATGAAATGGACCTTTGAAAAGTCTTCGGCTTAAAATAAGATGACTCAAAAATCGTTTTAGATTTCGTTTTGATTTCTGTTTCGATAGGACACACACATGTTGCATCAACGAAATCCATGACGAACTGGGAGATGCGGGCAACTATTCAGTTGCCCGTGTGCAGCATTGATGTAACAGCGGCAACTCAAGTTGCTCATGCGCGGCACGAGTTACTTGAAACACCAAAACGAAAACGAAATCGGAAACGATTTTGGGTTCATCCTATTTTATGATGTTTGATGGATTAATTTCATAATAATTCCTTATAAGCATCGGGAGTTTTGACAAAGTACTGGGACATTTTTCAACCTCTTTATAAATTAATCAATGTTGACATAATTACAGAACTAATATTAGAACATGAAACGTTTGAAAAACTGACTCGGCAACTAAGGCATCGCCCGTGTGCGGCAGCAGGTTTAAATAAGTGCGTTTTATATTTATTGGCAACTGTAGGCAAGTGTTTAGTCACCGGCGGAATAGGACATGTCTCAATTTTTAGTTTCCACTAAAAAATCGCTCGTGCGCGGGGTTCTTGATAAGCCCGTACATTCTATTTCGGCAAAAAAATGGTGAAGTAAAGTCATGTGACTTGGGTTAAAGTTTTCAGGTCGCGCAATGGCCTCTAACATGACCTAGCGACTACCAAGTAGCCGAAACCACCATCTTCAAGTGTCTTCCGAAACACGGAGCGGCGATTAAATTCGTTGGAGCGTCTCGGGGATCGAGCCCGGTACCTTTCGGTTATCATTCCACCACTCTACCGGAGCCATCGCCGCTCAGGCAACAAAATAGTTGCCTGCGAAAAGTTGCTCATGCGCGGCGGGCCTTACGCTTGATCTGCTATAGATGCAAGTACTCAAACAGTCCAAGCAGCAACTTACACAGACTTTCAACTTTCAACATATTATCGGGCAGCCTAAAATTGAGTTCAGGCAGTCCGAATAGCATGCAAATATATCGAAGCTTATGGATATAATGGTAGAACACTTACTTTTTGATTGTTTTAAGTTCAATAGTGAAATACAAACTTCTGGATCGCTATCGAATGTAGTTAAAAAAAACTTAATTGGGTTCCTTATATAAACTAAGGTTTGTTCTTATATCTAAACAATGTTTATTGTTCAGATTCAGCTCATTTGGTGTTATATAAACCACTGAGGATGTAAATATGTACCGGCAAGGATACTTATATGAAAATTGGCAATATCTACGTAAAAATGGCGGCGGTTGCACAATTTTACACACATTTTTATAATTTCGTTCTGCAACGGTAATAATCCCAGCTCCCCAGCTCATTCGACTGCTGAAGATGTCTTTATATATATATATATATATATATATATAAATATATATATATATATATATATATATATATATATATATATATATATATTATATATATATATTATATATATATATATATATATATATATATATATATATATATATATATATATATATATATATATATATATATTTATATATATATATAAATATATATAGATATAGATATATATATATATATATATATATTCAATCTCTATTAAGCTATGGTATTGTTATCTGGGGCAATTGCTCTGAAATATGTGAAATATTTACGGCACAAAAAACAGCCGTGCGAGTAATTTTAGAAATGAAGTTTCGCGATTCTTGCCGCGGTGTGTTTAAGCGTCATAATTTTCTAACGGTACCAGGAATGTATATTTATTGTTGTCTTTTATTTATATCAAAACACAGTGAATATTTTAAAGTTTTCAAGAACCTCAATAACACCAGAAATAGCCACTATTTTCACATTCCAAGTCATTCTCTCACACTATCAGAGAAAAATACCACTTATATGTGCATTAAATTATATAATGTGTTACCCCGTAAATATCAAACTCTTGAAGACTATAGACAGTTCAAAAGAGAAATTTTTCAATACCTCATCAACATCGAGTCATATAGTGTGCGGGAATTTCTTGAGTACAAGCCTAATGTTTCCGTGATTTGAATGTTGTTATTTGTTTAATTAATGTATGTCAAGACATGTTCTCCTTTCAAAAGTGTATTTTGATCTTGAGAATAAAGAAGTTATTATTATTATTATTATTATATATATATATATATATATATATATATATATATATATATATATCAGAGATGAAAAATTTTTCGAAAATCGTGGTCTGGGAGGTATAAAACTAATAAAAAAAATACTCCCGCAACTGACGCTTTCCTTCGATACACTGGAATAGTATGTATTTTATGGAATAAAATACGACTAAAAATGCCTGAATCATTTGAATTTCAAACAGAAAAATTTCATCATCAGTTTCAGAGGATTCTTGTAGAAATGATTTCTTGTCAAAAGGCGATACCCTTCTAAAATATACCCCACCGTCGGAACCGACCGTTTTGTCGTTCTAATACAATCCATAAACGAAGGGTCTGAGGATGTAGATAACGAAACCGTGAAAAGGAGCTGAACAGAGCAGGGTGAGATGAATCAGATCAGCTGATTTGTGATCCCCTCGCTCCGACATCCATAGTTAACTGGACCAAAACGTGCGCCGACTGTCAAATATTCTTAGTTCACCCTATTTTATAGCAAAGGGTGCGAGTGTCGGGCTCTTACAAGGGTGGCATAAAAAACTAATTATGTTGTAGTTGAACATTCTGTAACATTTGGTTTTGATGTGTTTGGTTTTCGGTCGAATTTACTTGGTTTTTATAGAGCAAACATTTTGTTTTCTTCGTGCTAGAACTATATATAGATGAAGTAGGCAACATTTAATGGCCTTGATATCATTTTTAAAGGTTTTAAATCTATTTCTTGGGTATGCCTGGACATACATTCTATGCACTAATCACCAGAATATTGGTGAGAAGCCTTCGAAAACTCAATACCTACTCATGTGAAGCAAAATACAAACCAAGAAATTCTAATTTTTATATTTGATGGTTTTTAAGTCCTTCATTGAATGAAACATTTTGTGAAGCATATGGTAAATTCAAAATAATTTCTGAAATTACTTATTTGGGCTGGATTCTTAGTTAGTTTCTGATTACTATATCAATTACATTCATTTCGAGAAAAATTAACGAATGATAACAACAAATTAAGTAACTTTACGAAGGTCATAAAATATACAAAATTATGTTTTGTATATATATATATATATATATATATATATATATATATATATATATATATATATACATACATACATATATAGTAGAAATAGGGATACAGTGAACAGTATTTGCTTTCCATAAAGTAACTTGTTTTCATAGATCTTTGGTTAACATCCAATCCAGTTGTTGCTTTTGTTCAAGTTTTAGTTACAATAAAGTTAGTAGTGCTGGTTTTGTGGAAAAGTTAATGAAGCTGTTATAGTTATTTATGGAAATAAAAGTATCTGTATTTCTCTGAAACTCAATGCCCAATAGTGGCATATTAGAGAACAGCAGACGTTTTATAAAACATGAAGTAGAACAACACTTTTTCGAAATGAAACTTGGATGTCTTACGATCCTCAACATTTCAATTCTTTTAATAATTAGCAGATAATTTTCGGTATCAATAATTTAATTATGATAAGAATATAAAGCAGAGAATCAACTAACAGGTAACTATCAAGATTTTTCGTCATACATTCATATATGATTTTTTTATGAAAGTTTGCAGCTACTTTCAATTTTCAATAAACAGATATTCGAAGTGACATTTTCGCATAATAAACATATCTTTCAACTTCCTTACTCGATGAGTACTCCATTATTAAACCGAATTGTGGGAGGTAAGTACATGTTACCTCTCTCTATGTAATAGATTTAAAATCCTACTGTTCATTATGAGGAATGAATGATTTTTAAACAAATTTTCAATGTCAATGTCAGTTGAATTGCTCAAATTATATAATTAAAAAACAGTTTTTATTGGAGAAAACTGTTTTAGAGCAAATGAACAACTCGAAAGGCATGTGTTCTATACCAGTCTCGGACTATTTTGCAAGTTTTCGCTGACGCTGGGGCGCAAAGTAAGTCCTCCAATGGAATCACTTGCCCCTCTTGCAGAGTTAATGACTATCACACACTGAGCATTCGTAGTATGATATGAGGAAGACGAAAAAACAATTTTTTTTAAATTTTATTAATGAATATTAAATTTTCTAGAGAAAAAACTTTGCCAAAAATTTTCTTCGTTTGAATTATATTTTTTGATAGAAAATAATGTCATAACAATCTAAATATTAATAACTTCATAAAGAAATAAAAAAAATTTTTTCACAGGTTGAAATAAAATATATTGAGTAAACGCGTTTCGTCATAACATTGACTTCAACTCGTACTAAATAATTCAATTCAATAAATATCAATTATCAAAATAATTTCCATTCCATCAAAAATATTTATAAATAAATGCACAACCTGTATAATACGTTAATAGTTTATAGGGTAAGGTTCATTTTACAGCCTGCAATTATTGCAACGAATAACTGTAATTATGGCAACAATTACAAGAATTACAAGTTATTATTTCGATTAATTTTTTACGATAAATCCCTATAAGATCGTGTTAAACACGACAATGAAAAAAATATATACCTAATAGTCAGAGTTAAAGGGTACACCACCATACATTTGAACTAAAAACCATCACCACACCAACAAGACCACGAATATGTTGCCGTTCTTACTACAGAATTTTTCTCAAGATCGAAACGTACGCAGTTCTTTTCGCGTCGCGGCGATATCTGACATTAAGAAAGAGTATAAAAGTAAAATCGCGGGGTCTTGTGGGTGGTAAGAGGTGGTTGGAGGCGGAGCTTGTTGAGGTAGACCGCCACCGCCGACGTCGCCGCCAACCAGGAAAGACGCCGGATTTTTACCCCCAAACCATCGTCGTTTCTTAGAGGTTTACCGAAGAAGGGACGCAAGCGCGAGCACTTCTTCAAGTCTTTTGCCCTTTTTTGTCACATCTGTCTCTCCTTTACCACCCTGTGGGTACTGAGTCTGTCCTTCTCGTCCACTTTCTTACCGAGAAAACGTATTTTAGTTTTGCTCCTATCGTCCTTTTTCTTGCCGCGAGAAAAGCACTACTTCTTTCCTTGTTTCCTTGAAGGATCCCCAAGAAGTCGACATCGTTTTGTCATGTCTTGGCATGTTTGTTTCACATTTTGTGCCTCAGAATTCATTAGGGATGACCGTGGAACTATCAATTGATTAAAGTCCTAGGGGAAAATTTCAACGTCCAGTGGATTATTCGTAAAGCAGATTTTTTCTTGCTTCATTTAGGTTTATATGATTGAGACTATTGAAGTTTGAAGAAATGTCTTATTTTCTTGTCCACTTTTCAGCGGCCCGTAACAGACTCTAAGCAAAATATATCATATATATTGACTAGAATATTAATTTCTTTATACACAATCTAAACAATTATTAGGTACATAGAGAAAATCATTAACTTCAAAAATTTTTTTGTACTTCGTATTCCAAAATAATTTTTTGAGGTTAGGTCATCACTACTTTCGAGCCTACTATCAAGATATTTCAGATTTCTCTGTTATATGAAAATTTTATGACATAAGTTCCAAATAAAGTAACAATCAATATACGAAATTTTGGAATACTCGTCCAAGTACACCTTCTCAAGCACTTCCAGACATAAAGGATGACGATGTTCGGTATTGCTTTTACATTGAAGTCATCTGAGAGTAACTTTTTGAATAAATATTATTCGTAAATTTGTTTTTCAATGAAGCTTGCAATTATTCTGCGTGTCCTTTTAAATAGTACCAATGATGAACTGTTTGTTGTACACTGACTTCAAAATATTCAAGGATGAACTATAAATAAAAAGTTCATTGAAAAACTTTTGCCCATACCAGGATTACTGGTACAGTTTAGCGAATGATCCTTAATTTTCCGAAAAAAAAAACTTCTTAATGCGTGAAAACAAAATTACAAATAACTTAGAAGAAAAGCTGAAGTACTCATATGAAGGGACATTTACATATTTCCATCTACTTTCTTGAGATATATATGATTATTTTTATATAATCTTATATTTAATTTATAGGAAAATCCATAATTTTAGGGGTACGAAGGGGTCAACAAAGTGTGACATCGAGGAAGTACTCTCGGAAAACTCTTAAGCTTGAAAATATCAATATTTATACTTTGAACATCTGTGGGTTCATAGTATTTTTATATACAAGTCGGATACTTCTTGTTAGTATTATCCCCGCAAATAATTTATATTGAGCTGTATCGAAAGTCAACAGTGAAGTACGGTAGTCGTTTTAAAATCCGATTTAGAACTCCTGGACCTCGATTTCCGAGATTTTTTTGAAATCTGATATGTATCTATATATGTCTTTATGTATTTATATAAATATATATATATATATATATATATATATATATATAATATATATATATATATATATATATAATATATATATATAATATATATATATATATATATGTTTATATATTTATATATATATATATATATATATATATATATATATATATATATATAAATTTTTTTTTTTCGGTACATATTGGCTCAATTGGTCTAATGAAACCAATTGAGCTGAAATTTAGTGTTTCTGATGCAGATCGAAACTATCCAAAATTGTGGAAATGTTGTCTTTTTCAAACATTGGGCAAGTTAGTGATGCACAGGTTCATGAACGGAAAATTTTCAAACCGGTGACAAATGATGTGGAAATTGATTATGAGCAATACATCCGAAATTCAGCTTGGGTTTTATAGAGTATACATCGAGCTAAAAAAACAGGTTTTTAGAACTTTTGCACCTTCAAACACTGTCCAAATTAAGTAAGAGTGTTTGAGAATGTGTACGTGAATTAAGTTAATGCTGGTGAAGCATTCTTTGGTGGTATAAACTTTTTCCTCGTAGCCTCACCTTTTTTCGAATATAAAATCGAGGTGAGAACTTTTCGAATATAACTCATTGAGCTTTTATTTTGATTAAATACTCTATTGTATGAAATTCACTCTGTTATCTTTTTCCAAATTAAATGTTCTCCGAATCCGAACTCTCAATAGCTGTCGAAAAAATTATTCATTGTAGTCTAAACTGTATATTATTAATTTAATTTTAATATTGCTATAATTTTTTGACTGAATATTCTCTACTCTTTTTTTCCGTTTTTCAAAATATTAAATATTTTATTGAAGATTTTTTTGACATAGTTGAAAGTAGTTTGTGGTCATTTTTCGCTCACTATATGCATATGGATGTGTTGTGCTCTATTGAAAGAATATATCTATGAGTTAAATTATAATTATTACCGAAATAGAATTGAAAATATATTCCTAATGGATTTCGTATTTTCACTCAATGGTAAACCATTGAAATATCCACTAAACTGAAAGTCAAAATATTGTGACACATGCGAGGCAAGCCATCAGTTACACCCTCCACATTCCGAAGATCTACCGCTGAATACTTCCACTAAGTAATTACAAGAAGTTGTGAAATAATAATTATGCATTCCCCTCCCGCATACTCACAAGTGGATACCAACTGAAAACTTCAACCCCTTTATTTCGCTAAATACCCTATTTTGCACCTCTTTTCCAAAGCTCTTCATCCCTTTCGCCGACAGATCTCTCATCTCCCTCTTTCGATAATACACAATTTGTCGTATAGTCTCCCCTTTCTTTTGTTATTTCGTTCAACGTGTCCTCGCCTCGCATTTACCCTTTAAGTTCCTTTAAAGCTTAAGTTCAAAGCTACGTTTCCTTGCAATACATCGAATATTTCTGAGACGATTATTCAGAATCCTTGATAATTTGATTTTACAAATCAATAAATGATTTAAAGAAGAAGTGGTTTCTCTCTGATTCTCTTGTACACTAATATCAATAATTATCTATTATTCTTAACTGAAAGGAAAAATTGATCGAAATAGATTTTGTGTCACAATCAACAAAAATGATTGAGTTACGAAAAGTAAATGCGGAACTATCAAAAAAAGTTACGTTGATATGTAGAATTATATGAAATAATGATTATATAGCATCGAACTCATATTTTAAATGATTTGAGGTTAAACCTGATATAACCTCTAAGTAGCACACATAACACAAAATCGAATCAAACAAGTATATTTTTAATATGTTCAAACGTAAAACTAGAAAAGAAATAAAAACTTCAGTTGGAAAGGAAATTTTTGAAGTGAAACTTCTTTGCGCACATGGAGGTAAAATTCTTGCGGAAGAAACGGATGTGAGATGTTTTTGTCCAAGAAGAGGGAGAGAGCGATCGAGACCGATTGAGAGAGAATGAGGAAGGGCGAACGTAGCATGAAGCATATAGCCATGGAATTGAGAGAGCGAGTGGGAGAGAGCGAGAGAGAAAGGGAAATCGAGAAAAAATACACGCTATCTGTTAATGTATCTGTTTAGTGGTTAAATATTAGAACTTTAGATGGCAATTCTGTCACAAAACGTCTTGTGCAACAGTAAACGCAGTTGTTTTTCATTTATTTACATTATCATTAGTATGTACCTATACAGTGACTTAAATTTATAAATAAACATATTGTGATAAATTTGTAAATCATCCTATCTAGGCAGTTGTTCAGAGTAAGTAATATATTTGTTATCCTTTTGTTAATTTACAATTTTTTATGTTAATTCGTTTGAAGGTTGGGAAATTTCAATTCAATATACTATTCATCCTAAAATATAAAATAAAGATATTTCAAAAATTCTCTTTTTCCAATTTAGTTTTAGAAGAAAATAAATTCTAAAATTAGTTTGCCAAAGAAGTTTTACTTCTGACATTATATTACATATTAGTTGAAATGAATAACATCAAGTAACATAGTGAAAAACCTACTACAAGAAAATCTCATTTGGTATATGATATTAGTTTCAGTGACGAATTTACCATCAGGTTGAGTAGGCTTGAATCTAGCGCGGGTGATTTTATGGGCGGCAAATTTGGGTACCAATTTTAATAATAATAGACTTATTTCACGAAGATATCAGAAAATCGTCTTATAGAAATGAAAAAGATTTTTGAAAGACATTTTTCTGATGTCTTGCAGAAAGAAGTCCATAAGGCATATCTCCGATGACTTTTTCATTCATTGATACACCAAACTTCTGTTTTCTATGGTCAAATAACCAGTTTGCGGCATCTAACAACAACACCGAGAATATAAGGACCAGAGACTCTGACGTCAGAGCCGCGTGACGTAGGCACAGCGAGGTACTAGCGAATTTAGCTTCACCGGTTAAACCTACTTTTTCAGTGTTTGTTTACTTCCTCACAGGAGCGACTTGTGTTTTTCTCCCTTGTTTTTTGTGATTTGTTGTAACAGTACTAATTAGTGTGCTATTTTTGTGTAGTAGTAGTGGTGTGTCACCAAAACGAAATATTTAAAATGATATATAGGTGCTGTGTACCGAGGTGCCGCGGTAACTATAAAAAGTAATGTCTGCTAAATGGGTGGCAGCTATTCACTGGAAAACTTTTTCTCCATTAAAGTTCTCTAGGGTCTGTGAATTACATTTTGCCAA
Source organism: Cynegetis impunctata (assembly GCA_030704885.1). Classification (NCBI taxonomy): domain Eukaryota; kingdom Metazoa; phylum Arthropoda; class Insecta; order Coleoptera; family Coccinellidae; genus Cynegetis; species Cynegetis impunctata. The sequence continues at coordinate 13,501 of JARQZK010002252.1, read as the reverse complement.
GGAAAATATAATCACTTGTTCTACTGCAACGGATTCCAAAACCAGCGAGTATATAACTGTTAGTTTGAAAATTCCTAGACTAAAACACGATGCTGAGCCCACCAAACTCCCAACTTGTCCTTCTTATTTATCAAAAACAATTAAATTTCGTCTGAGTCGTGATGAAAAACTCCGCGAATTAGAAAATAAAAGTTTTGCGAATGCAATTAGAAATAGTAAAATCGAATTTGAAGCTTGTGAGAAAAGATCTTCAAATTATGATTTTGATTATTTTCTTAATGTTTTAAACTCATTTCAACTGCTTAAAGATTGGTTAAAAATAAATGATACTAGTAAAGTCACATTATTCAGATTGAAATATTCTCCTGGGCCTGTAATGACGTACTCTGTACCTAATAATAAGCTCCGATTTAAAAGTCGAAACACTTTTATATGAATGCGAAATACAAATACTGCGAAAAGACCTTAAACCTGATTCGAAGACTCCCTTTACTTCCCATAATATAAGTGAAATCAAACATTGATTATATGCATAAAAATATATATGCATAATAATTGATATGATGAACAAAACTAAATTTGGATTTACTAAGTTTATTATCACAAAATATTTTAAAAATATAAAACTGCGATTGCAATTTCGGTCACTAGACCATCATCGGGCAGATTGAGTTAAGAACTGCATCTGCCCGATGATGGTCTAGTGACCGAAATTGCAATCGCAGTTTTATATTTTTAAAATATTTTGTGATAATAAACTTAGTAAATCCAAATTTAGTTTTGTTCATCATGTTAAATTATCACGTAGTAACGACGGATTCCATCAACTATTTAATTGATATGCATAATATCGACAAAAACGCTGAAAAACTTCCTGAGAAAAGCGATGAAATTGAAAAAGTTTTAAAACATATTTCCAGTTTACCTATTAGATTAATTGGCGTTGAATATGTTAGATGTTGAGGATAGTTTCCAAAATAATTCATCTTTAGCTGAAGCTTTAGCTTTTTTATCTGAGAAACTGAAATAACGTACATCGAACAAGGCAAGATATCGGTATTCGAATAACATTATCCTAAAGACGTCATCGTACGTAGTTTCATATGCATATAATATAATATTCAACAAAATTTTAGATGATTTCGAGGAAACTTTTTTAATAGTTCGTAATAAACGGGCATTTGTTACTCAATATGTTTTGAAATTTCTCTCAGAAAACGACCATTCACATAATGATAGCAAATGTAATATTCATAAAATTCATGAGATTGCAAAAATTGTGATTACCTGTACAGTAAATACACTCGTTAAAAATCACTGTGGAAAATCAAACGACCGATTAACGTCATGCAAAATTCGCAAATTGAAGACTTTGATTAGGTACATTAAGTTTTCGTAGTAGGTAATGGTATTTGCTTTGAAATTTCGTTTTTCCATAATAAAATCGAATGAGGTACAAAAAAGTGCTCAGTTGACGACTGGTACTCTCTTTAAACCGAAAGCCCTTCAAAAATTTCACAAAACCTAATGCTTTAGCGGTTCGCGTTATCCAACGCACAACGATGTGACTTCGGGTCTGCCTGCCTGTTGTGACGTCACTCGGCAGCCTCGAGTCCTTATATTCTCGGTGTTGTTGCATCTAACCAGTAATCCACCTCTGCTTGCACATTGTAAGAGTGTGACTTGATGTTTCATTCATCTTTGAATGTTTCGATGTACATGTTCGTTAGGCCTATGAAAGTGAGAACTACTGAAGAACTTGTTGAAGAGTGATACAGTCTGTCTAGTATTTCTATCCTGTGTGACAGGGGTATCACGGTTTCTTTCATTCTCCCTTAAAGGATGAATAGACACACCTTATGTCGTTGAGTATCGTTGAACCAGCTTCGCTAGGAGGTATTTTATTGTTTTCGATTTTTCATATTAGTTTATTTTATATATATATATATATATATATATATATATATATATATGCCCATATGCATATATATGACTATAGCAGTAAAAATATATTTTTCGTCGAACTAGCATGGCGTAGCAAGGAAGGAAAGACAAATATGCAAGAATAAACAAACGTTTCTGTCAATGTCTCCTTACCAAAATCTATACGGTAACACAGTAATCCTCTTACAGGCATAAATGTAGAAAAAGCATAAGACCAATTGACTGTATAATAAAAAATCAAAATACACGGTTGGAATTTAAAAGGCGAATTTTCCTCTCCCTCATATGCCGGATACAGTTACACACCGCCGATTTAGCTATAAAGCCCCCTAGAATCCATAAAAGGCAAAATACCGCATTCGCTGTGCTCTCACATATTCAAAACCCACATAAAATAACTCAATCCCGATCTGGTTAGCTACACGTCATATGTTTGTTCTTTTATGTTTTGAGTCTCATTGAAAGATGTTTTCTGGAAAACGTCGTATTGATTTTCTTGTAACTCAACTGGTTGAATTTCTGCTTCAAATGAACTATCTTGGGAATGAATTGAAAAGTGTCAGTATTTCACACTTTTTCTTTGAATCGATTCTATATTATTGTAATTTTATTAGATAAACACATGTTTGGTTTTAAGGATTATAATAATTGAAAGTTTGACACGGTGGTTTCATCAGATAGAATTGAATATTGGTGTACCCATTTACATAAATTTAGTACCTGGAAAAAACGATTATAACAAAATTAAATAGTGTGGAATGGGTAGGTACTCCTTCAATTATTCTAGCTATTTGTGAGCGCATACATACGGCTGCTATCTATCACGTATTCTATTTTTGCAAAACCAAGATCGTAAGATCTAAACTACTTATCCCTGAAACCAATCATCCTATTTCAAGAATTAGTTTTCCAATATTTAGACCTTCAGCCTGAACATAGGCTATTAAAATAAAAGAGCTCGCGGCGCTATTGCTATAAAATTGCGCTGTTTATCGTGTAAACAAGATATATTTCCCCCCCAGGGGGTCAACCTCAAACCAATTCGAACCAAAATCAATCCCTTCCAAGATATCATACGAAACTACCTCTTTACAAACTTTCAACCCTATTGCTTCAAAATTGCGCCCTTTATCGTGTAAGAAACGCTAAAAAAATACATAAGCTTATACATACATACATATTGAACATATATATATATATATATATATATATATATATATATATATATATATATATATATATATATATATATATATATATTCTATATGTATATATATATATATATATATATATATATATATATATATATATATATATAGGTGCTGCGGTCATGATGGGATGCCTATGAATATTGTCAAGAAGTTCATTCACATGATATATGGCCCTTTGACTTACATTATAGATCAATGTTTCAAGGAGGGAGTATTTACAGATGATTTAAAACTAGCTATAGTGAATCCGATATATAAGAAAGATGATACTATGGAAATTGGAAACTACAGACCGATAAGTATTCTGACGTCCTTCTCAAAAGTCTTTGAAAAACTTCTATCTAATAGATTGTTGAGCTTTTTCTCAAAATTCAATATTATTTCTCAATGTCAACTAGTTTTATAAAACATAAAAATATTGAAACTGCTGTATTTTAATTAACTAACTCGATAATTGTTGCTCTTGAAAAGGGGGAAATCCCAATTGGGTCTTCTTTGATCTCTCGAAGGCTTTTGATTGGGTAGATCATGATCTATTACTGGAGACTCTGCAAATCTGTGGAGTTAAAGAAAACCAGCTGAATCTTCTGGGAAGGTACTTAACCAATAGTAAACAGCAAGTCATCGAAACAGTGGATGGAACTACGTACGACTCTGATGAGAGAGATATTGTAATGGGAGTGCTGCAGGGGAGTATACTGGGACCTCTCTTATTTGTTGTTTACATAAATTCTTTGGCCACACTGCGCTCTTTTGATTTGTGTAGACCTATTATTATGTATGAGGATTACACTAATTTCTTAATAAATTCTGTTAATCTTCCTTCTACTGTCCTGGCTTCGACTACTATGGTGAATAAGGTTAAGCGCTGGTGTCGTGACAGCGGGCTGATGTCAACTTGCAGAAGACTGAGAGTATGTTATTGTCTTTCGATTATAAAACTAATGGTTTCCCAAAAATGGTTGTGGAGGGTAATAACTCTATTTCGATTGCTGCAGAAGTGAAGTTTCTTGGAATTAATGTAGTTCGCGTGGAAATGAATCTATATGTTAGGGTCAATACACAAATTTAATTCCACGCAGATGACGCTTTGAGTTCTAAAACTTTTTGATAGACAGCGTTCAAATATTTACTTCCTAGCATAAGAAACGGACTCGCTCGACCGTTTTTTTCGTCGACTTCTCATGCAAAACTGATCCCCACAAAGCCAATTCTGTTCAACAGGATAATTTATAGCCTATGTACACTCTGAAATTTTGTTCTCAATAGTAGTGAAAGAATTTTTGAAATCGAATGAGTACTTTCGGAGATTGCCTCCTACTTCTAAACTTACAAAATTCATCTCTTTACAATATTCTTATATAGTGAAAGTGATATTTTGCTCACGAACTAAATATTTCTTGTGTATTGTGTGAAATATTTCAACTTTGTTCAACGTGATAAATCGTTACTAGCAGCATACTTCATCTACAGAATTTTTCACAACTCACCTGATAAAAAATATCGCTGAATTGTCTTGAAGAAAGTTTCCATTTTCTAAAGGCCGCATATGGAATCAACTGGATGGCATTCAAGTTTGACAACCCCCTAAGGAACAGTTTATGTCTCCAATCGTGCACATGAACTTAAACGAGCCAAAAACAAGTTAGGGAAGATAAATTGGCAAGTTTATGATTTGAGCCGGTACACCATTTGAAATTTATATAAACCAATAATATACGCATAAAACTATTTTGTAGTGATAATGAATATATTATTAGGATACGCCGATTCATATCATATCTATCAGTAAGCTACTCATCGGATACACGTTAAAATATAAGTACTATATTATTTTAGATAGATTTACAAATGAGGCATTGTTTTATACAATACCTCAGTCCATGTCTCTAGTTGTCGTAGAAGCATTGAAGTTCATGTATGACTTATGAATAATACCTATTGGTTCTTGTCATCAGTGAAGACCATTGGAATCAACTTCAGGAATTCTTGAAATTTACTTTTAATCAACATAAATAATATGTAAGTATTCTCATATAAAATTAATATTTTATTTACTAAAGAAAAATTTCCCATTCATCATCCTTCAGTAAATGAAACCTATAAAGCCGGGTTCGATAAAAATTGGCATAACGGGTCTGGGTCCAGGATACGGACGGTATAAAACTGGATCTTCTACTCTTTTTTTTGCCATCTATTTATTTATTTTGTACGATTTACTCAAACAACTCATTGAAAATCAAGAATTGATTAACTCTTGAGTATAAAAGTAATACATCTGTTACAGGCACTGCACATACACACAGTATTTGCAGGTTTCTTTTTTAGTAACCTAATATTACAGATTCTGACCAGAGAATGATCTGATGCATGTACATGTGAAATTGATCAGTATTTCAAAACTTCGAATAGAAATAATAGACCTGCAAAAGGTTTTTCCTTACGAATGTAGAAGACACTCATCGGACACTTGCCCTGCAAAAGGTTTTTTTACGAACCATTGAAGATCCTGAAGAATTTCGGTAGGGCACTTTTCGGACAATCACTTGCAAAAAACTAGCTACCAATATAATTACCAAGTTCATAATCAGGTTAGTTTTCTTCAGAAATAAATCTCTAACAAAATAATCAGTCCAGGTTACCAATGCCCATCTTTTCTACGCGAAAATCAAACTAACTAAAAAACTAGCTCAAAAATCCACCAATATTTCATTAATTTTTTTACGGTTGTGGTCGTGACTTTCAGTTATTACTAAATACGTAATTCACGTCTAGCTGACGATATATATATATATATATATATATATATATATATTATATATATATATATATATATATATATATATATATATATATATATATATATATATATATATATATAAATATATATATATATATATATATATATATATATATATATATATATATATATATATATATATAATTATTCATTCGAATTGTTGTTGTCTGTGAACTATTTCTAATCTCTTGATAATTATTAGCAAAAACAGGCTTGTTGAATCTCAAAAAACTCGATTTTATTAAAAAGTTGACGTTTCGCCATGACATTCGTGGCTTTATCAAAACTTTTGAAAAAATTGAAATTTCTTTGACATTTCTTGATTTGAAAAAATTTGACATTATTTCGCTACGTTGAATTAATTTGATTTAGTGTTATTTTATATCGAGTGAAAGTAAAAAAGAATAAATTTCACTCAAATGGCTTATATCTGTTTTTTTATTGATGGATTTATTGTCTTGATAAATAAAGGCCATTTCTAAGAAATATCTTTTTGAAAGATGTGATTCTCTTGCAAGAACAGTTGTTGAAAGGTAGTTCATCTGGTGGTCACAATCATTGACATGTTTAGCTAAAGCACATCTCTCAGGGTGTAATCTACTATCACTCTTATGAGAAGTGATTCTGTCTTTTAATAGTCTTTTTGTTTGGCCAATATAATTAAATCAAATTAATTCAACGTAACGAAATAATGTCAAACTTCAATTTGAAAATAAAAAAATGAAAAAATGAGTGACACCGATTTGTCATTTCGTTCAGAAATTTAATTATAACTTCAAAAATGTATCAACTTTTCTAATTATTATTTAACAAATAGCATCATTTTCAATGTTTCTTATATCGTATTATCAACATATATGTAATCATCCTCACGATAGATTCTCCCTGATGATGGAATAAACGATTCCGAAAGCTTGGAAAAACTTCAAAGAGTTTTCTTTTACATTGCTGCAGTCCCCACAAATAGTTTTACTCTATATATATATATATATATATATATATATATATATATATATATATATATATATATATATAATATATATATATATATATATATTTAATATATATATATATATATATATGTATATATATATATATATGTATATATATATATATATAAAAATATATAAATATATAAATATATATATATATATAAAAATATATATATATATATAAATATAAATATATATATATATATATATATATATATATATATATATATATATATATATATATATATATATATATATACAAACAATTTGAATTCGCCGATAAATTGTGAAACATATTTCAATTGTTTTCAAATAAAAATTGAAAAATGTTATTTACACTACCATATGAATATAATTTTGATTATATCCCTATTAAATATGTATTTACTCACTAAAAATAATGTTATTTATTTTTTAGTTTCAAAAAATCAATTCATTTTTCTTCAACTAAGTGTTTCAATTTCAATTTTACGAGTGACAGCTTTTTGTGTATTTCAGTTGTTTTGGCTAAATATCATTTTGTTGCATGTGCGTATGTACACTTCGATTATTTTTTGAACCTGCCCAATCATGTACCGACTTTGAAGACGCCAGAATTTCCGAGTACTAACAAATATTTGCCACCCAAACATCGTGCAGCATGCTATGTTGAAAGAAAACAACAATCAACTACTAGGAAAACATGTCACAATCGAGGAAAATTGACAAGTACATCAGTCAACATTTACTACTTTGATTGCATGAAAGATTACATCAGCCCAGCGACTTAAACGTAAGAAAGAACTAGAAAAAGTCTTGAAAAATTGACTGCCTCGGAACAGCAAGTGGAAATGCTACACTCGATCGCCACGAAGTGTGGAGATGATTCACAGAAGTCGAACAGTTTACATATCTGGTAGACTGGAAGTTATCATATATGCACCTAAACTGAAAAGAGGAGCATTCTTAATGTAGATTGATTTACACCGAGACACCATGAAGTGTTTGAAATGTTAATATTTTATTCTCTTTGCGCCGAGCAGGGTTCACTTTGCGAGCTTCGCATGAAAGCTTCGATACGATATGAATCACAGGATTATTATTAAATCCTCTAGACATATTCGAACAAAGAAACTATGTCTTTTATTTTTCATGTGAAATGTTCATTCGTATCCTTATCATAATTATTTGTCTTCATTTTTAGTCATATTTTCAACGAAAATACTGACTTTTGCACTTATCGAAATTCTGCAGTGAGGCAGACCGCAGGTGCGGTTTTTCTATCCGTTTTATGCCTCCTGTATCACGCTTTGAAAGTTTCTTTGATGTTATATATATATATATATATATATATATATATATATATATATATATATATATATATATATATATATATATATATATATATATATATATATATATATATATATATATATATATATATATATATATATATATATATATATATATATCGATATATATATATATATATATATACAAATATATAGATATATATATATACATATATATATATACTCATAAAGTGAACTTCGAAAACCAACCAAGGTATCTGTTTGCGAGGCTGCTGTCAAATTTTGGAATGGCAAGAAAAAAAGAAACAACTCCTTTTGTGAAATGTCAAGCTTTCGAGAAATATTTATTCTCTTCTTCAGGACTAAAGACTAGAGTATTGAAAGAAACAAACATCATAATCAAACAACAGAAACATTCAAAGTAGTATCTCTGACTAACATTGTCAATGAAACATCGTCGCTACTACAACGAGCAGAAAAATCCTTAAACAACTATAATATATAGTGGAACTTGAGAAAACCAGAATCACATGGTCAGACAGAGATCACTTATCAATTGGTATATATATATATATAAATATATATATATATATATATATATATATATATATATATATATATATATATATATATATATATATATATATATATATATATATATATATATATATATATATATATATATATATATATATATATATATATATATATATATATATATATTTGAATTGTTGTTGCCTGTGAACTATTTTTAACTTTTTGATAATTATTAGCAATAACAGGCTTGGTGAATCTCAAAAAAACTCGATTTTATTGAAAAGTTGACGTTTCGCCACGACATTCGTGGCTTTATCAAAACTTTTTCAACTTTTTAATAAAATCGATTTTTTTGAGATTCACCAAGCCTATTTGCTAATAATTATCAAAAAGTTATATATATATATATAAATTTATATATATATATATATATATATATATATATATATATTTATATATATATATATATATATACCGATAATTCTGCTCTACTCGTTTAATATTTTCCCGCGACTAATTTCTTTGTTGTTATATATATTTATATATAGCTGAAATTTGTAATCCGGAGTTGTCCTTGAGGCAGATCAAAATTTGGTTAACGTCAATCAAATTTGTGGCAAAAAATGTGTAAATTAGTTATGAAAACTGTAGAAATTCGTTCTTTTATGTTGTTTCTGAAGGTATATGGAGCTAAAAAAACGGTTTTTTGAAAAGTTTTTTTACCAGCAAACCGCTTTCAAATTTAGTCAGTGGGTAAAAGATTTGCCATTTAGAAGTAGGTGGTACTTTTGGCCTTAATATTCATATCAAGGTATTCCTTGTGAATTTTGACATTTTAACCTCTTTCACATTGATTTAGAAGGTTGACATTCTGTACGTGAATCGAGGTGATGTTAGGAAAGCGCCTTTTGGTAGATTAAACTATTTTCTGGTACCGTTGCCATTTTAATTTGAATATTTTATGGGTTGCAGAATTTTGCTCACCTCCTCAGCCCTTCGAGTTAACTTGAGAAATTGAGAATTTTTATAAAAAAAATAACAAAAATGGGGGTTACATACGAAGGAAGTGACTGAGGTCTGCTGATCACGCGTTTGTTTTTTGATTCAGGCGAAAAGTGATAATCATGCTGATGTAGTTATTTTTAGTTATTATGTATTCAGTAACTTTGTAGTATATTCTGTCTCAAAGGGTCCTTAATAAATTGTACCCTTGTTTGAATTAGGCTAATTTTACTTCTTGATATTTCAATATTTCTAAATGCATTTAGCGTTTTGTTTTTGAACAAAATTTCGAGTAATCTTGCTCGTTACATCATTAGTGATGTGGAATATACAAAGATTATTTTTGAAAAATATTGAACATACGTGATTCTCTATAAATACCTGATTGTTAAATAACTGATCATTTCATATTTTATCGCAGGGTAAAGTCTATAACAAACTGGAGAATATAAGAAAAAATCTAAACTACTCCTGTGCTGCTAGGTAATGGACAACTGAAACTCGTTTCTTCTAGATTTTCCAAGTACTTCATCAAGTTTACAGCTACGCAGATCCTCTAATTGAAACAAATGAAAATAATTTGCAAATTCATGCCAAACTCGCTAATATATATCTCGGTATAATTAATCTATACATACATAGGCAAACAACAATTTAACTTGGGATACATACAGAAGAAATGGATTATTCAAACTACAACAAAATGTAGAGGTTAATAAGATAAAATAAAGAGAAAATCATAAAAACCATGTACTCAGGAAAAAGCTTTAATCAATAAACACCTATGACTATTATCCAATGAATATAGTTCATAGGTAGATATTTTTTTAAAAATTGTTATGTACTCACTTTATTCACTTTTTCTTTCCAAATACAAACATATATGTATTAGGTTCACGTTTTTGTGAACACATGCAGCTATGCGTATTAGTAAGTAATCTTAGAGTAAAGGAATATTCAAATCAAAAGTACGAAATAAAGGTTTTTCTGTCAAGATTTTTCGATTCTTGGAAGATCCCTATGTGATCTTTTCTGAGGGTTGCGGATGTTATTCTGATATTTTCTGCGAGCTCCGTTTATTGTCCTGATATTTACGAAGAATTTCAAATGCTTGCAGCTCTTCTGGATATTTTTCAGGAACAACAGATGCTTTCCGGGAATTATAGGTGTTTTCCGAGAGTAACGGATGTTTTTCCGAGAGTAACGGGTGTTTTTCCGAGAATGATGGGTGTTTTCTTTGAATAACGCGGGTGCTTTCCGGATAACATTCGGATGTGTTTCAAGATTCTGAATATTTAATCATTTTATTGTAGGGGTTGTAGGGCGAGATACAAGGAACCTACAAGTTCCAATGCACACCATTTTCATAAAAATTTGCCCAAAAACAACAGTTTTTGAGCTCTAGGGCTGTCTCTTGACCTACTGGTCAATCGTCCATTACCGTTTATTTAGTGGCCATGCCCATTCTAAATATATCAAACAGTCCATGAGAAAATCGTGCGACATTGAAAATTGACCATTTGCACCAACATGTCTGGCACATCATTAAAAAGGTCTTGTCAAGACCTGTGTACCTTAGGATTGACAGCTCCTAGATGCTTCATCAGACAGATTAATGATTTTTGTGTTTTTTCGAAAACAAAGAAGTTTTTGCCAAAGCTGGAAGTTCATTTGGTGTGTTTTCCATTATTCACTATATTATTCAGGATAATGCTTAAATACTTATGTAGGTAGGGGAACTCGGGGCGGAACGGGATACGTAATGTTTATACATTTTTTTAAATTAGGGTAATTAACCAAAACACCTAATAAAGATGTAAAACATTTATTTATATTGTTACAAAACACATGTAAAATGGGAAACAGTTAAATCTAAGTTAAAATATTTTTTTTACTATTTTCAAAAAAAGCTTACATATTTCCCGTTCTGCCCCACATAATGGGATAGGGGTTTTTTACACAACTTTTTCTGTTAAAAATGTAAAAATGATATTTTTAGATTTGTTTTTAAATAGGCACAGAGAGGCTTTTTATTTTGTAAAAAACTATAATAATCGTCGTCCTGGCAAAATTTACAAACAAGGACAGCTTCATCGTCTTCGCTGTCTATACCAGCGCACGAGTTGTGAGCCCACTTTGGACATCCCACTTTTGCCGCTCCGTCTTCCTAACGTAGGTTCGAACCATCTGGAATAAAAATGTACTTTTACAAATAGGTTCACGTCAAAAACATTACGGGGCAGAACCCCGTTCTACCCCGTCCCGTTCCGCCCCGAGAGAACGTTTTAGGTTATAAGCTATTACTGAACTGAAAACCTAACGTAATTACACTTACTACGCACGTTTCTTATAGCTATTGACATGCACTTTAACGGCAGTAAGACACAATAGCGTCGTGATAATGAGTAGAAGCTTACCTTGCATTTAAGTGGACGAATAGTTACAAAACACTCGGCAGAAAACAACAAGCATACGCATCACTCAAAAGAGTCGGTCGGAACTGATCGAAATGGTTGCCGCGTTTTCTCTACCGTCTGTAGACATAGTTCAATGTCTCTCCGCTAGCCTGCAACACTCTTCAACCTAGAAAAGTGCCCTATCCCGTTCTACCCCGCTATCCCGTTCCGCCCCGAGTTCCCCTACGTACTATTCCCTTTTAACAAATTATTATTTATTTTCATCTCAGTTCGAGTGAATACATTTTTATACATACACCAATAAATGCATTGTTAGTCATACATTCTAAATTATAAATCACGTCTGGCAGACCTAGTTATATTTTTCAGGAACGCAATAGATAAGTATTTATTGATTATCTAAATGACAATATTCTTTCATTTTTCATAACCAAATGTACAGTGCTTCGGTTCCCAAGAAGAGCAGATCGTAATTATTCTTACAAATAAAAATGATGAAAATTCCCTCACGAAAATCTTTTCCGCGCGGTAGCTAGTGCATAAAATCGTTAAATATCTGCTCAAGTACTGAACTCTACGTCTTGATTCTCTCCGGGCGTGAAACGTCATTAAATCTAAAGCTAATGACGTTCGAGTCCCGCCTTAATCTCAGACTCACCCCCTATCAAAATCTCCTTAAAACGCCGTCTCGGACCATCTCGTCACGTCGTTACTTGACTGGGATGTGTGTTAGTCTTAACGAGTACAATTTTTAGATTCCGTAAAGTGCTTCTTGGCTTTTTAGGCAAATCCTTCTCGAAGTCGTCTTAGTAGATTAGGCGAATTAAGTGTAAGGGATTGGATTCTTTCAACTGGAGATACATTTTATCGGCATGTCGGAAAATTTCCGGGCGCAAGTTTGGAATTATCATTTAAAATTTATCTTTTAAGTGGATGAAATGATTGGAAGGTTTCGTGGCTTTGGGGATGTACAATTTTTCAGAAAATATTATATATTTCTAATATCAATATATGTTCATTTGTATATATAGGGGAAGTACGTACAAAATGACATACAGTTTTGTTTTTGGGTCATAACTCTTCAATGGTAAATCACAGCGCATTCATATTGTACACCAGTAAACTTCAGTTTCATATCTTTGAATTATAATAGATATTTGAAAGATAAAAAACTAGAAAAAATATAATTTCGAATTAAACTGAGAACAACGAAATCCGTTTTGTCCATATGCTATGGACAAAATGGCATACTACATATGGACTAAATGACATACACGGCAAAAATTATAAAATTGAAGGCAAAGCT
>JARQZK010002251.1:355000-368558 GCA_030704885.1 Cynegetis impunctata | reverse complement strand
AAACGGAGCTACTATTTGGTGAAAAATTTATTCGAATCGGATCACCGCCTGAGAAAAATATCAGTCAAAACTTAGGAATATTTAAGCTATGCGTTAAATTTTGCGGCGCAGTGTATTTCGCAAGTAGGCACGACTTCCATGACAAAAATTGAAATTTTTAGACTTTTGAATGAAAAAAACACAAAAATTATACCGTTTTTCGAAAGAGCATTAAATAGGCTAGTTTTGAAGTTCATTTGCTGATTCTGTTGGTACAATATTTTTTCACAGTAAATAGTCAAACTTACCTTGAAGTTTTCGGATTTAAATTAAAATTGAAACAACTTGATTTTTTTGAGGTTGGCGAGCTAGTTTTTCAATGAAATGATAAGTCAATTGTCTCAACCATATATTGATAATAGCAAAAGAAAAAAAAACCATGAGTTAGAATTTATTTATATTCAAAACAGGCGAGAAAATGACCAAAAAGTATAGATTTTAGAAAAAAACATAAGAGTGACAATATCTCGAAAACCAGAAAACTTTTACTAAAGGTCATGTTGATGTCATCTGATTTACCTGAAGCCAATCTACCTCCAGTGTCACTCTGGCGTGTTAATTTACGGGACACCCTGTACTATATTCACATATATATATATATATATAATATATATATATATATATATATATATATTAATATATATATATATATATATATATATATATATATATATATATATATGTACCTACAGAACATGTTTTCCCGGGAAGAATACGACTAATGAATAGGTAATATAGTTTCCATGAACAAAATACCTCTTAAGTTTGATATGACATGAAATTTGAGTTAAACATTCGATACCACTACGAGTATACTAACCTATAATTTTGTCTATTCAGAAGATAACTGCTAAGTTGTTTTTGTGAAAAAACATCCAACTAATTCCAGAAAAGTATGAAACCGAAATAGCATAACATCCATATTTCAAATCAATACATTAAATGTACCTATACATAGCTGAAAAAGAATGTTCATATTCGAATTGAGCTCCGTAGATAATAACATATCGGACCCAAGCAGTTATGGAAATAATAATCATTAGATAAGATATTATATGGATGATTTTGTTGAAGAGAATAATTAAACAAATTGAAATACTATGAATTTTTCAAATTCCATATTCAGATTAACCAGTAAATATTGAATTCCGTTTTGATTCAAATATACAAAATAACTGATAAAAGTAGTATTGAAAAAATGTAACCAACTTATGAATAAGTTGATTATTCGCAATCAGATAATAGATGCCATAACGCAAGTCATCACTTCAATCTAATGACGAGAAAGCAACATCATGATAAATACTAATAGGCGCAGCAGTAAAATAAATTATTTTTATTCCGAAATTAATTCAAATAATACATGAAAGTGAAATGGATAATTTTACGTACAGTACACTAATGAATTTTATGTTATGTATTTGTAACAAGTTGAGTATAGTAGGAGGAATTGAAAATTGAATTTCCATTTATTCGATTATCAACAAAAGTTAAGAAAATTAAGGTGAAAAATAATTCATTGAAATGGTGTTCTTCAACACTTGTTAAAACAACGACAAATCGAAATATTTCTTGAACAGTTTTTGAGTATATCTGTGAAACTGCATTAATATCACATTTTCGATAACTTCAAAACTTCTTTAATGTTGCAAGACACTACAAGTAAATAAAAATTTATGTTCGCTCACAAAAGTTATATGATACAGGGATGAAAAATCTAAAATATTCACATTATTATCTGGATACTAGATTCGAAGGATTAACACCCTTCATTGACAAAAATGTAGGTGACTCAGGGTAAAAAACAACTTCACTTAGTGAATATGAAAGCTGTGTTCACATAATTTGATTCTATAAGAGTAGAAGACATTGACTTGAAGCCATTAAATTTGATTGATGGTGACAGCTCAAGGTCATAAATCATGACGGGTCTATTGTTATGCCAGGTGTGCAGTCTATTGTTATATCAGGTCTATTGTTATACATGACAGGTCATAAATCATGACGGGTCTATTGTTATACCAGGTGTTCCTATTGTTATGTGCGGTCTATTGTTATGGCAGGTGTTCCTATTCTTAGACAGGGGTGTATTAACTAATGATTGATGATGACCATGGGAATTGAATATTTCTTTACAAATTTAGACCAAAATTCGTATTTCTTTACAAAATCGTATGATTTCATAGAAACACGTCGCTGGCATTAGATAAGTTATTCGGGGGTGAGCAGGTAATATTTCTTTACAAAATCTAAGGAGCCGTGTGATTTCATACCTTATGATATTACTTACGAGCATATAAGGGTTGTCAAATATCAAACTCTTATTTATAATAATAAATTTCACACAGTTCTATGTTCAATCAAATCTTTTTAGATGTAATTACGAACAAAAATCTGAAATTTCATAAAACCTATTAGGTAATTATATGAATATAAATAATTAATTGAATTTATGATTCCACGATACCTTTTACTAATGATTTGTACATATATTCAATTTGGTGAGATTGAATAATTCATTGAACTTTTGTCATATAAGATTCACAAATTTTTTTTATGGAAGAACAAAATAACTTAAGTAACTCTTTTCTTATAAAATGCATGAAATTCATCAGATCAAGCAGATTTTATTTCTTTGATTGGGCAGAATGCGAAATTTTTTATTATAGATCTCATATTTTCTTTTTCTGTTTAATTTTATGTATAGGTACCACAAACTTCATTTTTAATCGTAGTTAAAAAAAAATGTCATTAACCAGGAATGTAAAAATATTTTTCATTAAAATAAATAAAACAAAAGTTTAATTATTCTCTCTCTTAGTTGGAAATATCAAAATATTTCTTAAACTTCATCTATGTAAATGAAACTAAATTCACTTTCTCTTTTAACAACCGGGATTACACAGTTACATCCAACGAAATTAATTTCTGGTCTCCCTAACTGAAATAAAGATATCCGATAATTATAAACATACAATACAATAGTACCTAGTCCTCCAAAATGAAATTGTTTTTCATTTCATATTGCCTTAATCATTTATATTGGCCAAACTGATAAACTTATCAATCAAAACTGTTATTCAATCAAATATTTTTAGATGTAATTACGAACAAAAATCTGAAATTTCATGAAACCTATTAGGTATTATATGAATATAAATAATTAATTGAATTTATGATTCCTGGATACCTTTTACTAATGATTTGTACATATATATTCAATTTGGTGAGATTGAATAATTTATTGGACTTTTGTCATATAAGATTCACAAATTTTTTTTTATGGTAAAACAAAATAACTTAAGTAACTCTTGTCCTATAAAATGCATGAAATTCATCAGATCAATCAGATTTTATTTCTTTGATTGGGCAGAATGCGAAATTTTTTATTATAGATCTCATATTTTCTTTTTCTGTTTAATTTTATGTATACCACAAACTTCAATTTGAAGCGTAGATAAGAAAAAATGTCATTTACCTGGAATGAAAAAATATTTTTCCTTTAAATAATCAAAACAAAAGTTCAATTATTCTCTCTCTTAGTTGGAAATATCAAAATTTGTATATTTACTTTAATAAAAAATAATAAAATTAAAATAAAATAAATATTTAAGGGGGGCATAGTCGCAATGCTACGGAAACCTTCGTGCGCGAGTCCGACTCGCACTTGACCGATTTTTCAACAATAATTGGGGATTAATGATCGAAGTTTTCTTTTAAAACCTCGTTACCTATATACAAACCAAATTATTGTTGAAAAATCGGTCAAGTGCGAGTCGGACTCGCGCACGAAGGTTTCCGTAGCATTGCGACTATGCCCCCCTTAAATATTTATTTTATTTTAATTTTATTATTTTTTATTAAAGTAAATATACAAATTTTGATATTTCCAACTAAGAGAGAGAATAATTAAACTTTTGTTTTGATTATTTAAAGGAACAATATTTTTTCATTCCAGGTAAATGACATTTTTTCTTATCTACGCTTCAAATTGAAGTTTGTGGTATACATAAAATTAAACAGAAAAAGAAAATATGAGATCTATAATAAAAAATTTCGCATTCTGCCCAATCAAAGAAATAAAATCTGCTTGATCTGATGAATTTCATGCATTTTATAGGAAAAGAGTTACTTAAGTTATTTCGATCTTCCATAAAAAAAATTTGTGAATCTTATATGACAAAAGTTCAATAAATTATTCAATCTCACCAAATTGAATATATGTACAAATCATTAGTAAAAGGTATCGTGGAATCATAAATTCAATTAATTATTTATATTCATATAATTACCTAATAGGTTTTATGAAATTTCAGATTTTTGTTCGTAATTACATCTTAAAAGATTTGATTGAACATAGAACTGTGTGAAATTTATTATTATAAATAAGAGTTTGATATTTGACAATCCTTATATGCTCGTAAGTAATATCATAAGGTATGAAATCACACGGCTCCTTAGATTTTGTAAAGAAATATTACCTGCTCACCTCCGTCGAATAACTTATCTAATGCCAGCGACGTGTTTCTATGAAATCATACGATTTTGTAAAGAAATACGAATTTTGGTCTAAATTTGTAAAGAAATATTCAATTCCCACGGTCATCATCAATCATTAGTTAATACACCCCTGTCTAAGAATAGGAACACCTGCCATAACAATAGACCGCACATAACAATAGGAACACCTGGTATAACAATAGACCCGTCATGATTTATGACCTGTCATGTATAACAATAGACCTGATATAACAATAGACTGCACACCTGGCATAACAATAGACCCGTCATGATTTATGACCTTGAGCTGTCACCATCAATCAAATTCAATGGCTTCAAGTCAATGTCTTCTACTTATAAGTATGATTCCAAAGGTTTAATATTCTCAAGATGAAATTAACAATTCCTATCCAAATTTCTCCATTTGTGTAAGTTTTTTCTGAATGCAACTAATTTTGGAGTTCAAATTTCATATCGTTATTGTCTATATGTACCAAAGAATTATATGTGTACTTTACTGTTATGACAACACACATATTACTCGTTAATTTCTTGAAAAATATTGAATAGATTATAATTTTGGAGGCTCTGGAACATTGAATTTGGGATTTCAGGACTAGGTATTACAGAAGCTTGCGATTCAACTGCACTATAGAATTTTTTAATCTTGTATATATTTCAAATATACGTTTTTCGGTAATCACTTTTTAGATGTAGTTTGTATCTTAAATGATTAGTTTGAAGCCTCATATAGTAAGGTTATGAGTATGAAATGAAAAATATTGCGACACCGTAATTTATTGATGAAAAAAGCAACACAAATTGAACATAATTAGTAGGCATTATGAGCAGATGGGTAGAAAATATGGGTTTTTTATATGTTTACATTATACAACAAAAACTAGCGTAGAATGTTGTGAAGCACAAAAAATTTTGGTGGTTATATATTAAATAAAGTGAACAAGGAAAATTCTTCTATAATTTATAAATTATCAAACAACTTTCCAAGGGATCTGGTTTAATGTATTCCGCGACTTGAAATCTTCATTCATAATCCAAAGTTTTTAAGAACACTATGTTACTGTGCTCTGGAGTCACATACGCCACAATTGCAGAGTAGACATCCTCATGCCAGGAAGTATTTATGCTCGCGACTGAATTCTGCATTTTCGATATAAACGGTGAATATTTGGTTTCCAATATCTTTGGCGGAAGGCGCGATGGGTTGTAATCCATATCCGTCCGATCACGATTTATATGGGGAAACAATAAGAAATATCTTAATTCCCTCCGAGTGAAATAAGCTGCACTTAAGAGATCTAATAAGATCGAAACATCTCTATGCAAATTTTTGAGTCGTGGAGACTTGACGTTTTCTATAATTCACCGCTGGAGTGGGAATGTAGATTTCGCGTCGTGGAATACAAATAGCCAGCTCCCTTGAAAAGTTGTTCGATAATTTCTGAAGAATTTTCCTTTCACTTTTTACTTCTCATGATTTGATTTTAGATTGTTGTTATAATCTACAATAGGTCCTATATGATGATCAGAACACTCACATTTTACAATACGTGATACTTGAATTTGATTTGTGGCTTCTACCTTATTGAACACACTTAGAAACAAATATTATGTGATCTTGGCGGCAGTAAATAAAATCGACTTAGTGAACGTTTAGTCTACATATCGAAAATTATCGTAATAAATGGTAGAGAAAGAAACTATGTTGCTATACAATTTGAATGAGTAATCACACATTTTTGCAAAATAATTTATACTGCAGTATAACTTGATGGTCTGAAATCACAAGCAAATCATAATTAAATTTTTGGTATTTAAACTGAGCTTAAGTAGAATTAGAGCACTATTCAAATTTATTTCAGTCGTTGATGAATGAATTATAAACGACGTATTGAATTTCTTCACAACTCAGAAAGTTATATTATACTACACTACAGTTTTTTATTTTCTAGGAAGGCTACTCATTCTATTTCATATATAGCTAAGTAGGGTAGATAGGGTAGGGTTGTTACAATTTTTCTTTCGTCGCTACGACTATGGTCATAAAGAACTATTAATTTATTCAAGATGGAAGCCTGGACTTTGTACAACAATACGTCGCTTCCTTCTCTCGAACTCTTTGTTATGCGTTTCCTAGATATCTGCAATGCAAAAATATTAGAAAACTAATGTTACAACCGTGCCTACGAAACTAGCTACAACCGTACCCACCCATCTTTCAAAATAAAACGGTCAAAGGCACGAATTGTACGAAAATAAACAAAAATGAAACAGCTTGCCATAATCTCTAAAATACAATAAATACGTATAAACGCTCAAGTACGATAATTTTATTGATAATTAAGCTATATCGTCAAAAAATTCATCAAAAATACTTACTTTTGGTTAACAAAGCGCAATAGGCCTTCTTATGAGCATATTTAGCGCGTGAAGTACGACGCAACATCCGGAATCACGAATCGTGCGGGACTCGCGACCCGAGTACTTGTACTCTTGAACCTCTCTACGGATTGTATAATTATTATAGTTTCTTCAATATTCCAGTTTCTTCAACGGCACCCCGTTATAACCGTCACCAATGTACCCTACGTAACTTGGAACTCAAGATATATTTCATTGAAAACTAGGTTTATTTATATCTATATTATTAACCCAAAGCTGATTATAAATATCATTTCCATAATCTAAAAACAATATGAAAAATATTTAGGAATCAGTGTGAATGTGTAATTGCATTTCTTCTTCATGATTACGTTTATATTCTTTAGTAAAACTTCAATGGTCTACCATAAATATGATTTAACACCAGTCTATAACCGCTAGATATTATCTAACATTAATAATACATAAAACAAATAAAGCCACGAAACCACCACGTAAGATAGAGGTGTCCATATATTAAAAATCTTAATTGAAGTTTGATTTACGATGTCGAAAATGCGTTTAAAAATAGCAGCTGATGTAACTTAAATATTTAATACATATTAAGAGGTTACTGTAGGGTTTCATAGTTTAAAGGGATTTCCTAATGGCTATACTGAATGCGTTGGTTTATACTTTGTAACACATTCTTTTATATATATATATATATATATATATATATATATATATATATATATATATATATATATATATATATATATATATATATATATATATATATATATATATATATATATATATATATATATTGATATAAGATATACTATATAGTGTGAATAAAAAAATAAAGAACTGAATTTCTGAAAGCGATACCGATAGCTTGCTAGAAAAATACTTGATCAGGTCGACTTTTATATAAAAATTTTCATTCGTGAACATAGATGAAAAGTTTTTATGAAAACCAGTGGCGGTACAAAAAGAGCGATTCGATAGTGTTAAAGAATCATGAAAATATGGTTTGAGTATATTATATTCAGGAATTCAGTATATACAGAGAATACCTACACTAACTCCTGTTGTAATTTGAAATTTTCGAAATATACCTCCTAGCGGTGCTACTTGATAAAAATTTACATATAATTTAATTTTACTGAATAGACTAGTATTAGTATTTTAAAACTATTAATTATTATCAAAACTTTTGATAAAGCTACGAATGTCGTGGCAAAACGTCAGCTTTTTAATAAAATCTAGGTTTTTGAGATTCACCTGGCCTGTTATTGCTAATAATTATCAAAAAGTTGAAAATAGTTCACAGGCAACAACAATTCAAATATATATATATATATATATATATATATATATATATATATATATATATATATACCGGGTGTCCCAGTATACCTGTTCCAATGGATTATCTGAGCCATTTCGAAAGATAAAAATTTGAAAATTTCATGATCTCAAATTCGTTCAAGGAACCTTCAACTGAAAAAAACTGCTAGTATTTGGGAGGTCTCGGGTTCAAACCCCGGGGCCGACTGGTCTGCCATGAGGTTTCCTCATGGTAATGTAAGTCACTGCTTGCAAACTCACAAGGCGAATGCTGGGCCAGTATTAATCCTCTGAGCCCCACCTACACTTCCTATGTTCCATAAATATCCCGTCTCACCTATCCTTAATGCACTTGTACATACAAGTGTATCCTCTGATCTGGCTGAAGGAGTTAATCCCAAACTCAAGGTGCCCGCCTACCTGACACATACTTCAGAGAGGAATGAAATACGTTTGTTTTCTTTTTTCCTAAACTGCAGTTTGCCGAAATGATCTCGGTGCGCTTGAGAGCTGTATAAGCTTTCCCCGAGAGTTGCCCATGAATTTTTTTTTAAAACAATTAAGTAAGTGTTTCATCAATTTTGTCGACATGTTATTTCAATGCGTACCTAGTATCACACTTTGAAGTTCAGTCACCAATTAGTTTCTAATTATATGACATTATATAAAATGGAGATTTCTGAAATTTTTTTAAAAAGTATTTATTATATGTAACCTCTACAATTCAAACACATAGGTAATCCCTTAAACAATACTTTTAGCATTGGTCTCAAGGAAATAATCAAAAATAAGTGTGCAAACAAAATTAATTCTAACATCAAATATTAAATCTACAATAATATTTATTACAGTGAACCTAAATACAGAAAAAACTAACAATAAAAATAAAAATCACACTAACATAATTTTATACCAAGTTCAAAATTTCCTTCATGTGTTTCGTAAAACAAGGGAGGGAATTAGAAAACTTTATCGAATTAAGCAATCGATTAAATACCTGGGCCGCTTGAGATATGGGATTATTCAAACCTATTTGTGTTCTTACATTCCGCAAGAAGAAATTACATAGCGATCTTGTGTCATGACTGTATATGTCCTGTATATGTTGCAGACTTATGTTGGACTTTTGTAATTTGTTTCTAATTTTATACATCAGTTTACATTGTTCCAACTCCAACAGTTTGCCTAGCTCTAAAATCCTCAAGGTAGAGTACAGTTCTTGAGAGTTAGTACGCATGTTATAATTAAATAGTATTTTAATGAATTTATTTTGTAGTGTCCGAATTTCATTAGAAGTTGTTTTTATCGCGCAATAGAATACTTGAAATATTTAAGTATGTCAGACAATTGACATGATTGAAAAAGTATCACTAACGTACTAATAAATAAAATATCAAGGGAAATGACTAAAATTTTGTAACTTGAAACTCTTCTAATAGGGGAACATGGAACTGTGAAATAGTTGACCCATAAAACATATGGAATTCCAACGGACCTAACTGTTTAAAAGATTAAATAGTAGTTTTGTTTCGTCCATTAATTACACAAGATAACCCTCATTAACATAGCAAGGGGTTGGTCATCAACATAAGTTGGTGTCAACTAAAAATTCTTTACGTTCCAGGTCGCAATTTAACACGTTTTTTATTCAAATTAATAGACTAAGGGCTGTTGTGATCACTTTGAGATAAGAAGTATTCCTAAAAATATAATCCATTTAGCTAGAATGCAGTCTGGGGTAAAAATATTGAAGAACTATCTGTGCCTGACATCTGAAATGAAATGCTCCTTCTGATTTTCGTTTAAATTTCGGATCCTGAGTTATTACTTAAATTTCTACATCAAATGAAATGTAATGAAAATTCTTGAGCAGAAGCTCAATCACTAAAGTCTTATTTTCTTCTTCGAAATGCATCGCGTCAAGATGCAGTTCTAACGGATTGAATTATATATTTTCCATTTGAAAATATAATTTTATTTACTAGAAAAATAGTGTGAATGGTCGATGTCATAAATTCATCATTATGTTTTACAGTGGACAATTTTGAATTGTATTGTCAAATCTCAATACGTTGAAGCAGCTTTGAGTGAAACTCTCACAAAATGATATATGTACTTTATGGGCAAATCTCGGGAAAATCGAAATCTTATCCTGCATTTAAACCGCTGAAAGTTATAGCAAAGCCTAAATTATTTCATAGGCTAGCGGTTGTGTTCAGAAACGACATTTGGTAGACTGACGTTCTGACTGTTGTGATTTTTTTTAAATTTGTTTAAATTACCTGTAGGTATACCTTGAGTAATGAGACAACTGTATTCCTAGTGAAATAATGGGGGAAACGTATGCAGAATACCTACCGTGATGGTATCTTTAAAAAAACAAAAGTCGGCAACTTTCCTCCGATTTTAGAGTGATTGAAGGTAATCGGTCTACAAGCCTGAATTTTCTCTTCTGAATTGAGTCAAGCATATGCAAGTAGGACTTTGGTGCGTGATCACAATTTTAGAACAGAAAAGATAACAAAGATTTCGTGTAGATGACTTAGGAAGAGACATATTCGTGTCAGATTAAATTGGAATTAACACCCAATTCCAAAATATGAAGTTCTATTCGTTGGTTTACTAATTTGGTTTTCTGATCATAATTGAGGAACGATGAGGGTAGTTTTTTTTAAAATGAAACCTGATTGCCTGTATGTTGGTACTATCCACAGTTAGAAATGATCTTGAAATCAATGTTTATGGATTCAGATTATGCAACACGCTGATAGCCAGATGTGAAAGTACTGACAGACGTCCGGTTGATGGTGAATGCCATCAGCGAAGCGCACAATTTTGTTTTCAGTTAAAATCAGGAGATCATCAGTATGTATCATAAAAAGCATCGGTGACAAGATATACCCTTGAGAAATACCGGCGTTTACAAAATATGAACGTAAGATAGAAAAACAAGTGGTATAATTATGCCAATTGGTATATTTTAGTTGTAATGAGAGCAATGAAGGTATATATAGCATAAAATCTCTGCACAACGTTCGAAGGTCTGAAAGGATACAAAGCAGAGCTTCTTATAGACACTAACTATTAATTATTATTTGTCAACAGGGAATTCAGATTTTGGTTTCAAGTTGATTTCATGCATCTACAAACACATTTAACATTAAATGAATAGTATGTTTACTATAATAGAGAATTTGATTATCATCGAAATCACTAAAACATTTAGTAACAAGCAGATCTTGAGAGCTGAATTTCGAAAATGTAGTAGATAATTAATTTCCACATCTTTTGCAACCAGTCTTCGCTGATACACATCCCAACATTACTATATATATATATATATATATATATATATATATATATATATATATATATATATATACCTATGAAATAAATCCAAATGAATCACGGCGCATGAAGTATGAAATGGATATAAAATCTACTCGTGCACCTGACTGTCGAATTTCGATACAGAGAAATAGTCCGCTATTCTCGAAGAAAATAAGACTAAGAAAAGTTTTGCATATTATTTAAGACTTGAAGCAATATATTGAAATATCAGCCAAATGCATACCTTGTTTTCTCTGAGAAAGCAATTTATTGAACAACATATACACCCCAATCTTTCTGAAATAAAAGCAGATAGTTAGACTAGAGCAGATAGTTTTGATCATTTCAAGTTTGAAATTATTAATTATAATTATTCATAGTGTCTTCAATATAAATTCAATTTTACACTTATTTCTTGCAAAATCGAGGAACTGATAAACGAAAAATACCACACCTTCCAAACTATAGCACGATCATCGAGTCAACGAGAAAAAGTAATCAATTATTAGAAAGTTGCAAAATTTTAACTTAAGTTTCATGAACTAATTTAGTATTAAATCAGAAAAGGTTCATCCAGGAAAATTAATACCTACCCGCAAAGACTTTTTAGATTGTTGAACTCTAATGCTAGTGTATCTCGTTATATCTCTACAATGACTTCTAAAGGGGAATATATAAAAGTTCAGATAACCTGAACGCCGAGTTTTAATTACTACGTTTGAAGGATTTATCTATGAAAGTCATATTTGAAATTAGATATTATGTGTAGCGAAACATAACAAACGGAATTTCAATTAATAGAGAATATTATACCAGTCTAATTGTTCAGTCATATATCTCATCATATTTGTTAGTATCAATAACAGGATAGGTACCGGATATTAGCTGAATAATTTGATTACTGTTTGTTTGAATCCATGAAACAATATAATACGCACTTAATTTTTCATTGAAGATTTTGAAATTCGTATGAATCTACTTACATAATTCAGCTAGTAAGATCAATCTTGAGGACCCTATTGGTCTAATAATGAAGCAGTTATGGTTATTGATCAATATGAACTTATATATTAGTTAGCTTTGACTGAAATGCTATATATATATATATATATATATGAAAAACTTGGTTCACGGAATGAACCGCGTAAAAGATTTGAAAAATCTCGACGTTTCGGCTCCTTTTGCGAAGCCATATTCAGGAGAATTAGAAGGGAAATAATTCAGAATCGTGGCCTCAATCTGCCTACTCCACGAATCGAATTAGGAGGAATCGGAAACAATACGATTGCGTGGTCTCAACCTGCCTACTCGACTAACCGTACTGCTTCCTGTCAACTCTGAAGTCTCAACCTGCCTACTCTTCAGAGTCAACTGACGGGCAGATCGTCGCGTGGCCGTATTTATAAGGGAGGGGGCCGGTTACCCACGCTCATCAGTGCGGGATGCACTCTGATTGGATGTGACATGGTGACCACTGAGAAGTAGTTTTCATGCTGATGGGAGTCTGTGACTGTCATCTCTGGACGTTTTTGGATTTCTACAGCTTCACGGAAAATTCGGGATTTGAAAGATCGGACGGGGTCAATAGTTTTTTTTATTGGGGAAATAGATAATGTGGCCTGTTTGGGTGTGATGTTAGGAAAGGGCGTTGGAGATATCTGAGTGTCTTACCGAAAGTGAATGTTCTTTGGCACGGACCTGAATTCGTCGGTTCGTTTGTCCTATATAAGAACGAGGACAATTAGAACAGGGAATCTCATAAACACCGTGATTTTCGTTAGGAATTTTATCCTTGACGGATCTGACCAGATGGGAGAGTTTTTGTTGAGTAGTGAATATTGTTTTGATGTTTGTGTTTTTGAGAGATCTTGCGATCTTATCTGTTACTCCTTTGATGTAAGGAAGAAATAATTTAGGTGTAGATTCTTGTTCAGTGGGATTGAAAGGTGGT
>JARQZK010002251.1:290000-350000 GCA_030704885.1 Cynegetis impunctata | reverse complement strand
GCAACAAAGCACATTAAAATAAGAGAAAAAAACAACTGGATAACGATCGACTTTCTCAAACTAATGAAAAAGAGAGATCAGCTATATGAGAGATCGAATAAAAAATGATATTACAATATCAGAATCAAAAGGTTTGAAAAACGAAGTCAATAATTTGCGGAAAAAATTGAAAAAAAGGTATGCATCAAAAAAAATTAATTGAACAAGCAAAAGGAAATAATAAAAAGATCTGGAATGTACTGAATGAATTGACAAACCGACCAACAAATACAGATGGCAGCTCAAACATTGAAATAATACTAAATGGAATTAGTACAAATAATAATAAAAATATAGCAAATGCATTCAATATACACTTTTCCAAAGTTGGGCTGCAAATCAAATAAGGAAACCAGATAATGTTTAGTTTGAAGAAGAAGAGATTGAAAATAGTATTTATCTGAAACCAACCAACCTTTGTGAACTGGCAGCAACAGTCAATGAACTAAGGAAGAATTGCTGCCCTGGACCTGACAACATTTCAAAGAAAGATACTGTGAAGCTCTTTGATATAATTGGAAATAAAATTATTGACCTCATAAATTATATAATAGAAAAGGGCAATTCTCCACATGAACTCAAAATTGCAAAAATCATTCCAATATTCAAAAAAGGGAACAAAGAAGACTTGAACAATTATAGGCCAATTTCAATACTGCACACCCCCTCAAAAATTGTTGACAAAATTATTAGAAATACGGTTATATCATTCATTGAAACACATTTTAAATTTGACCGATATCAGTATAGATTTCAAAAAAATTCTAGTACACTGGGGGCAGCAGTGGATTTTCTGGAGTTTGTATATAAAGAGGTTGATAAAGGAAACTTTGTAGCAGTGGTGTATATAGATTCACAAAAGGCATTTGATATAGTAGGCATAGAAGAGATGCTATCAAAATTATACAAGATGGGTTTTAGGGGCATATGCTACGATTTGCTCAAAACATATTCATTAAACAGACGAAATTATACTACCTATAATAAATGTGAAAGTGATATGGCACAAGTGTGAATAGGAGTAACACAAGGATCAGTGTTGGAACCTCTTCTGTACTTGCTGTATGTACATGGTCTTAAATTTTTAGAATTAAAATCTAGATACTTCATGTTTGCGGATGATACCACACTAGTGCTGTCGTCGCCATGTCTAAGAGAGCTGGAACATAAATTAAATGAAGACCTGAAAGTATATAACCAATGGCTGTGTTATAATGAGCTAAAAGTAAATATAGTTAAGACTGTATATATGCTCATTAGTCAAAAAAACAAAATGAGAGAGGATATCAATGTGTTTTTGAATGAAATTAAATTGAAAGAAGTAGGAATTTATAAATACTTGGGACTAACTAT
The DNA here is from genome assembly GCA_030704885.1 of Cynegetis impunctata. Classification (NCBI taxonomy): domain Eukaryota; kingdom Metazoa; phylum Arthropoda; class Insecta; order Coleoptera; family Coccinellidae; genus Cynegetis; species Cynegetis impunctata. The sequence continues at coordinate 348,608 of JARQZK010002251.1, read as the reverse complement.
TACAAAGAACCTTTCATGGGAAAAACACATTGAAAGTCTTAGTAAAAAAATATCACCTATGATTGGAGCCATTAGACGATGTAGTGAACAATTGAATACAAAAACCCAAAAGCTACTATATTACGCTTTTATTGAACCACACTTCAGATATATAATCCCATGTTGGGGGAATACAGCAAAAAATTTATTTGAAAAGATTCAAAGAACCCAAAATAAGGCCATATAAAGTATACATCGTCTAGATTGGCATACTCCCACTCTTCAGTTATACCAGACTACAGAGTACCTAAATATTGTTGATATTAAAACTGTGAAACAAGTTAAACTTATTTATTCTATAAAAAATCGAAGTATAAAAAGTCAAGCAGAACTAATACAGCAGTCAGAATTTCACGCATATCAAACACGCAGAAGAGAGGAATTTAGGAATGAATAATATGCCAGAACACACAAAGGACGAAATGCTCCCATATATCAAGGATGTATAAAATATAATACCATCCCTCTAATGATAAAAGAAGAAAAGACAACTAAAAAAATGTGCCATAACCTAAGGAAGTACTCGAACTCTCTTCATGTGCAAAATATCTAATATTTCTGATGTGTTTGTAAGAATTTATTTTTGTTTCTGGATTTTTTGTTGATGAGGGGATTTTGTAATTTGTTTTAAAGGCTCCTGTACCAGTTTTGAATTTAAGACTGTTTTGGAGTCTGTGATAAATAAATAAATTATTATTATTATATATATATACCTATATATATATATATATATATATATATATATATATATTTATATATATATATAAATATATAAATAAAATTCAACCACGTATTATACTTCAAAAAATAGAGATAAAAGTTTATATAAACTAGGGTCCCCTAATTCTTCGTTTTTAAAATACAGGGTGTTAAAGGTGAAGACCTGATGATGGTTTTTTGTAAATATTTTCGAAACCTGTGAAGGTGATTGGATAAAATTTGGTACAGTTTCGAAACTTTTTACGCTCTATTCAATGTACTAAAAGTTAGTATTGCAATATTTTCAGGAGTGCGTAGTGCACAGGGGTATTGGGGAAAAATTTGTCCCAAATTTTTTGGTGGTTAATTTTTAGTAATTTTGACTTAAATTTGAAAGTATGAAACTTTTTGTACAAATGAGTACCTTTCTCATACTACGCTAGGAAGCAGCATTTTGAGAAAAATACAATTGAATATTTCTTTACGAATTGATTTTTTGTTTTCAATGTGCAAATCGAAGAGAAAGTAATTAGTAGACTTGGAAACAAATGACATTTTTCGATTTGCTAGGTAAAGGAAAATAAGCTGTCAATTATTGATCGCCCAGTTTTTAATTGTGCTGCTTGTTGCCAGAAAAAAAGCTATTTAGTAGTAATGCAGAGGTTTAAAAATAGAAAATATCAGCAGATATCCACTTTCAACGTGGTTTATGCAATGGCAAAGCACGACGGTGAGCCAGCTCAGTAAGGTGTAAATATGAGGAATTGGCTAGATGAGTAATTTCCGAGTAAATGGATTAGAAGAGGTGTTCCTATTCCGTGGACAGCCCAAATATGCCTTCATGAGCAGGGTAGAACGTCTTATCTAAATGTAAGAATAAGTAAACCTTGAATAAATGTTCCTTAATGTTTAGTTCAGTGGTTCCCAAAATGTGGGGAAGGGCATTGGGAGATGCGAGAGCCTACAAATTTTGGGCATTAAAATGACAAATTTCATATTTGACAAATTCTAATAAAAAAGGAATATATTGGTTGCGCACTTTTGAAGAATTGCCGACCTCATTTAGAAAATGCAGCACCACACTTCGCATTAGACTATAATAGTGATTTCAAATGTGATATTTATAAAAAACCTTATATTGGGTCTTCACCTTTGAAACGAATAAGTTGTGGACCCAAGTTTATATGAATTTTTATATATATTTTTGGATGTAGAATACGTGGCTAGAATATTGACGTCTTATTTCAGGACAACAATCAATTTGTAAAGAAATATTCAAATGCATTTTTCTCAAAAATGCTGCTTCCTAGCGAAGTACGAGAGGAGCACCTTGTTTGTAAAAAAAAGCTTCATATTTTAAAATATGACTAAAAATACTACCTACTAAAAATTAACCACCAAAACATTTGGGCCAAATTTTTCGGCAATACCCACCTGCACTACGTACTCCTGAAAATTTGCAATACTAACCTTCAGTACATTGAATAGAGCGTTAAAATTTTCGTAACTGTACCAAATTTCATCCAATTTCCTTCACAGGTTTCGAAAATATTCACAAAAAACCACCATTAGATCTTCACATTTATAATCCTGTATCTTAAAAATGAAGAAGTTATGGACCTTAGTTTATATGAACTTTGATCTTTATATTTGGAAGTAGAATATGTGGTCGAAATATTGACGTCTAATTTCGGGACACCCAAATATGTAAGAGTATGAAACAGCTCGTAACGAAGATGAAATCCATATCGAGTAGAATTTTTATAGTAGTGAAAATATCAGAAAGATATAGTGTCCAAATAATTCAAGTATAATCTCCTTCAAGCTCCGCACCCGATGATGAGATAGAGTACTTCTACGATGACATTTCCAGGGCGCTAGAAATAGAAACAACACACTACAAATTCATTATTGGCGATTTCAATGCCAAACTAGGAGTACCATCGGGAGACCGAAATTAATATGCAGGTAAATTCGGACAGGGTTCTATCAGCGAACGAGGAGAAAGACTTATCAATTATCTCCAAAAAAAAGGATGTACTAAACTCCTTCTTCAAAAAATCAGAAAAAAGACGTTAGACATGGAGAAGCCCGAACTCGAATACGAAAAAAGAGATCGATTACGTATTGACGAATAAAAAGCTCACTGTAAGGACGTATCGGCCCAAAATCGCTTTGATATGGGTAGCGATCACAGGTTGGTAAGTATAAAATAGAAATAAACATGAAAAGGAAACGAAATAAGGAAAACCTTCGAAAATTCGAAACTGAACTCAACAAGAAATAGTCCAATAAAAAAAACACTGCACAGCTTAAATATAGACGACCTAGAAAACCAAATAAGTATTAACATTAGAACGACTACCAAAAAGGTATGTACCGCTACCAAGAAAAATTACTCAAAAATAAAAAAAGAGACTAGAGCACTCATGGTGAAGAGAAGAATCTTGGTGAGAGGGACTATTGAATATAACGAAATTAACAATTACAAAACAAAAGTGATAACAACGACTATCGAAATCAACAAGAACATGAAAATTCTTCTTAATAAATGTCTAACAGAAGCCGTTATACCCCAAACATGGCAGAATGCTCAGGTGATTTTATTGTATAAAAAGGGAGATAGTTTGAGAATCGACAACTATCGGTCTATTAGCTTACTACCCCACCCGTACAAACTTCTAACAAAGATAGTAACAAATAAACTTGCAACCAGGTTAGATGCCTATCAACCCCGGAACAAGCTGGCTTTCGTAAAGGTCATAGCACAATAGAACACATACAATCCGTCCGCACGATAATAGAAAAATATAACGAGTACAACGAACCACAACACCTCGCATTTATTGACTATAGCAAAGCGTTTGATTCCGTAGAATTGTGGGCTATTTTTAAGGCAATGAACAATGCAAGAATTGCCTCTCGCTACAGGCAGCTTCTCAAACACATATATGGAAATACGACAATCGCCGTTAAAATCACGGAAGATATAGAAACGAACAGAATTCAAATAAAAAGAGGAGTAAGACAAGGGGACACCATCTCCCCAAAGCTCTTCATACTTGCACTGGAAGATGTTTTTGAAACTCTAGACTGGAATAAGTTAGACATTAAAATTGACGGCAAATATCTAAGCCATCTACGTTTTGAGGACGATATAGTGCTTTTTAGCCAGAGTATAATGGAATTACAAGAGATGTTGGAAGAACTTCAGAGAGAATCCGCAAAAATAGGATTAACCATGAATTTAAATAAAACAAAAGTCATGACACCTGACAATATACAAATGCATATAGGAGACCGAATCGTTGACAACGTCGAAGAATTGTATATTTGGGACATTGGATCAAATTATGCAAAGAAAATCAAACCGCCCAAATAAACAGACGTGTTCGTTTGACGTGGGCAGCCACTGGTAAACTGTCACACATCTTATTTCCGAACTATTCCAATCAACTTGAAAAGAAATATCTTCAATGCCTGCTTATTGCCCGTGATGACATACGGAATGGAAACCATGACACTCACTGTTAAATCAGCTAACAAGCTTAGGACCACCAAAAGAGCCATAGAACGGATGATGTTAGGAATAAGCCTTAGAGACCATATCACAAACGAGAGTATTAGACAAAGAATTAAAGCTGAAGACGTCATAACACGCATAGCCCACCTGAAATGAAGCTGGGTAGGACGCGTTGCCCGACAGGACGACCTGAGATGGTCAAGACGCATTATTCAATGGAGGCCTCGCATACATAAACGTAGCGTTGGCAGACCATAGTTGCGCTGGCTTGACGACATCAAGAACAAAGTGGGCAACAGATGGCATCAACTGGCACAGGACAAAGAAACATGGAGGAATATAGGGGAGACCTATGTCCAGGAGTGAACTGTGAATGGTTGAAAGAAGAAGAAGAAATATATATATATATATATATATATATATATATATATATATATATATATATATATATATATATATTATATTAGGATCTTACATGGGAGGCGGAGCTTAGGTGAAAAAGTCAAAACATGGCGTCTCAAAACCAACTTTCAACACGAGTTATATGAGAGAATTGAAAGTTTTTTCTATAACAATGTTAGTTTCGAGTGAAAGTGTGAAGCTTTATGTAGGTGAAAATTTACTCCAGCAAACATACAGAGAAGGTGATAGGCTGGAAAGATCCAAATTCATAATACAATGTGTGAAAAATGAAGAGAATTCGAGGCCTGGTATCGTCAACCTTATTGCTTTTTGTTATTCTATTTTGATTTGTTTTAGTAGGATTTTTAAAAAACCTATTCTAAATTAACTGTATTTGTCTAAGTGATATGATACTATTAATTTGAGCTTTTTTATGTAGGAAGTTTATAATCCGCCTGATATGATGGGTAATTATCAATAAATATACCTATTTCAAAACTTTTTATTGATGATTCTTTATCGAACTCGAAATTTTTGTTTTATTATTCGACATTTAATTATTTCTGAAAAAACTTTGGGTAAAATATATTCAAAATTTCATGAAAAACATTCATTTAGTAGTATACATGGATTCAATGAGAAATCATAATGTTTCATATAATAAAATGTGGTTTCATAGTAAAACACCATCAACCATAATGCAACTCAAGATTTTTTCATTTTGTGTGTATTCTTATTATAAAAAATTTCAATATAATAAGCATCATGTACAAAAATTTCTTATTCCATCATTTCACTCAATCTTTCATGAGTTTGTCATTTTCTAAGTTCGGAGAAGACATATTTATCGTACCTACCACATATCACTGTAAAAATTCTTCTATTACTAATAAATTTCCAGGCAACACAGATCCAATAATTTTTAATGTTTTGGCTGCATCATCTGGAATTTTCTTTAATAGAGGGAACTAATGTAAGTTTCAATCATAGGACTTAATTATCTGGAAGAATGTAATTTTCTTTTGTAAAATGCATAGAACACACGGTCGTTCTCTGAGTTGTGTGATTTTTTCAGATTGTTTTCCAATTTCCATACCTTCAATAAATCAATCTTTCCTTTTTTCCATAATGATTTTATCTCAATACAAAATATTTGTTTGGCTTCGGAAGCCGATGAAAGCTAAGAGTTGCATTTGTATATGCTTTAGAATTACAATTTTTCACGCGAAATTTTTCGAAATTAAAACTTTCCATTATTCACCTTCTAGACCTCATTTGTAAGAAATCAAAAACTTGTCATGCAATTGGATTATGTTGACGTTGGAAATAAAAACTTCATCCATCACACCGCCATATTTCGCCAGCTGACATGTCAGAGCCCAATATATATATATATATATATATATATATATATATATATATATAGGTATATGTAAATATATATATATATATATTTATATATATATATATATATATATATATATATATATATATATATACCTATATATATATATGGAAGGTATAAAAAATTTATAGAAATTTTTAATTTTGAATGTAGATTTCTTGATATTTGCCTCTCTATATATATATATATATATATATATATATATATATATATATATATATATATATATATATAAGGTAATTATTACGATTGAGGTTTTATGCAAATTATTTATTGACGTTTCGATCATTTTGAGGCATTTCTCAAAATCTATAGAAAATTTAAAAGACATCTATAAGGTACCCTAATTTCAACAATTATATAAGTAAATCTAGCCCATGAACTGTGATAATCGAAATTCTTTAATGAAAAGGTTTCTACTTTAAATATCACTGAAAACAAGGCAACGTGCTGGTAGGTAAACTAATTCTGCACGTACCTAGGTAAGAGAAGCATACAATTTAGTAGTATTATTTACATCTTTCTTGTCAGTTTTCAGAAACCAGATTGAAGAGTCATAAATACGATTAAAAAGCTTTATCTCTAAGAAAACATAAAATTAAAGAAAAACATAGGATTAATTTCAATGAAACCAAATTTATGAAATCTGCATCTATCCCAAAAACGGATAATATTGAACGTTGAAAATCTTCAAAAATATTGAATATTTAATAAACGACAAGAAAGATGTAAACAACAGCACTTACATAAACGCTTCTCTCCTATAAGTTCACAGTTATATATATATATATATATATATATATATATATATATATATATATATATATATATATATATATATATATATATATATATATATATATATATATATATATATATATATATATATATATATATCTATCGATATAAACAAAACAAATTCGTGTTAGTTATATCATTTATAACTCAAGAACGGCTGAATCGACTTAATGATCTTTGATTTCTTGGATTCCTTTCCGCCACGAACAGCAGAATAACAATCAAAATATCGGAAGATTTACGTAAAAAAATAACTGAATCCAAAAGTAACAAAAATTTAGAGGAAGAATAACAACAACTGTCAAATCGATTGGTCTCAATCATTCCAGATCATAGATTGAGAAGAAAGAATTTATGAGAAATTTTCGTGACATTCCATTACCGCTGCCTGTCGGCATATAAGCTGTAAATCGCTCATCAAATTTAAGATATAGGTATAATCGTCCATTGATTCTTAATTTATGGTAATTAGGTATTTAGATCGTGAAAATTACAAAAATCATATTTAATATAAGGATGCCCTTCAATTTGGAATAATATAGATCAATTTAAAAAAAAAGGTGTTGTCACTGTCGAAGAGAGATACATTTTCTTCTTTCACCATTTTTACTTTCGTACTTTCGTCCCAAGAGAACTCTCTAAATACCTATCTTAAGTTACGAAAATTTCGATACATCAATATTTATGGGAAGAAACGCATACGCTGACTTTTCTAGTCGATTTATGTTGAAAGTAGATGTTTCGGAAAAGCGGCGGCGATTCGGTGGCGAGATCTGGCATCGTTGATTAATTTATTAGTCGCTAGGGACAGAGTAGCGGTATCGTCGCCACCTAACCTCACAGTTGCCGGTAATGGCCGGTTGCCAGCGGTCGGTGGTTTGCCCCTACAGCCAACTTCGATTTTAATTATTGGATAAAGATTACCTAGGGAATGCTGCCTAGTAACGATTATATACGTTGTTATGGAAAATTAGATACTTGACGAAGCGATGTGCCAGAAATTACTTTCAATGAACTAGAAATATGAGATATAATAATTTACCTAAGAATTTGATAATATTGGAGTAGATAATAAATTACAGCCTAGACCAGTGGTGGGGAAACTTTTTTTAAGACGGGCCATTTTTAATAACTAGACAATCGTAGCGGGCCAAAGAATAATGCTTAATCGTTAAAAAATGTATGTGTTCTATAAACATATACATATATTATTACATACACTTATTATTTTAATAGTAAAAAAGCAAAAGGTAAGAAAATTATAAGCACAAAATATAAAATGAATTTAGTGTAGTTCTTGATGTGAAGTATTATCACTTTATTTTCTGGTGTTCTTACTGGTTGATGGTGAATGAGAAAAATGAAATTGAGACTGTTTCATCAAAATTCCATCATAGTCCGGTTCCATTAGCGAAGCAGAAATTCTTAAAACTGATGAAAGGTGCTCATGTGTCTGTAATTCTGTTTCTTAAAGAAGTTTCCCTAAGCTTCATTGTTGAAAAGATTTATTCGCATATATAAGATGAGCCGAACATTGTCAATATCTTCATTGCATGAGTAATTCGATTTGGGAATTTATCTGGACTTAAATTACGCAAAATAGCGGCCGTTGGAAAAATTTAACCAAATTTTAATAGTTTAGTTCTGCCTCGGAAAACATTTCGAATACAAAATTTTGGCTCATTAGGTGTGATACGATCCGCTGGAGATGCCAGTATGCGGTTGCAGAAATTTACCTAAATGTTGATACTTTTGTTCTGCAACGAAAAAACTTAAAAAAATTAAAAAAATTGTTGGCTGATGACACAGGTCAAGGCCATTTAGGCAATCTGTCTATTGATTTTAAAAAAATATCAGGTACCTAATTTCAGCTCATCTGAGTCGATATGAGCCGCTAAAGATGCCAACATATATGTAAGACATGAAAAACTTTTCGAGAATTCTGGTCTAGGAGATCTAAAACGGATAAAAAAAACCTCTCCCGCACCTGACTGCTTTCCTTCGATACACTGCAATAGTATGTATTTTATGGGATAAAATAAGACTAAAAAAAACCACAAAAATTATAACGAAAATTAGTAGGGTTTCTCTTTACTAATAGCAAAAATATGCTCAGAGCCACACTCGCCACAAATAGCGAGCAATTAAATAATGATATCCTAGCTGTTAATTATCTACTAAGATTTTTAGAAAATACATGAAAACGGCAATAATTTTCAAACTATCAACAATCGGCTATCTTATCACGAAAAATATAAAAGTTGACCATGGTCAATTTAATATAAGGTAAACAAGGAAATTTCCTCAATAATTTAAAAAAATATCAAACAACTTCCCAAGGGAGCTGGTTATATGTATTCCGAGCTGCGAATTCTACATTCACAATCCAACGGTGCATTATAAAAACATCATAATTGCCGTTGGATTGTGAATGTAGAATTCGCAGCTCGGAATACATATAACCAGCTCCCTTGGGAAGTTGTTTGATATTTTTTTAAATTATTGAGGAAATTTCCTTGTTTACCTTATGTAATATATTAAATTGACCATGGTCAACTTTTATATTTTTCGTGATAAAATCGCCGCAGGTAGTTTTTATGCAGGTCGTCACATTACGAAGTAAAAACGCGTTCAAACATTCTCACGACGGCACTATTAAACGGGCCGGATTAAACCTTTCCGCGGGCCGGACTTGGCCCGCGGGCCGTAGTTTCCCCATCACTAGATTAGACCCTAGAGAATAAAACTAAAACTTAATTTTTGAATAGTTATTAATGAGTTATAACTCACTTTTTGTAAGTCAAAACTAGTAATGGTAAATTCCCGGAAATATTCCTGAGAATGTTACCGAAATGGGAATTTCTGGGAAATTTTCTTTTTTATGAGGAAAACGCTATTTATGTGAGTAGAGTTGTGGAGTTAAGTGCGAAAAGTGCAATAAAACTCATTTTTTAGTCAAAAACTTCATTAATTCTAAAGCTAATAAAGAGAACATAACAGAAATAATACAAATCTAGTTAGGTTTAAATAACTAACTTTGATAGTGAGATCATTGAATAAACAATAAATTGAAAAAAAAACGAATAGAACTAAACGAAGGCCTAGAAAGTTTAAGGGTATGGTACGTATATGTATCTCAAAAAACAAGGAGGGCTACGAAAGTTCTCTTTTCGGCATTGTTCGTTGCACAAAAAAGTAGTACAGTGATGTGAAAACCGCAACCTTCTCTTTTTGCAGACAACCGAGATACCATACAAAAGTATCCAAAATTGGACACACTGTACTCATAAAAACTGTTGGCCACGGACACATAGATACACGCATATGGTACATACCCACAATATGTAAAAAAGGAAAAATAAATTAAACTTCTGATCCAAACTCATCTCAAATATTTCATTACCTGTTATCGTCATTCTCTTCAGAATTTGGAAAGGTAGTTTGGGCTCCGTCTATTTTTTTCTAGATGAAAAACTAGTACCACTCTTTCTACAGACTGCAAAAAAAGACGTGAATAAACTGGCATAAAAATGAATTCCCTGTAATGAAAATTTATTTAACCTTGGAGGAATATTCCTGAGTAAGTTTCCATTTTGAAAATATTCCAAATTGGGAATATTGCCTTCGCCCATTACTAGTCAAAAAAACTTTTTCGACTGCAGGATACATTTTCTTATATTCGGGTAAACTTACAGGTTAGTAAAGTCTTATTTTCAAAAAACTTGAAAATACATTGATCTTCAGCAATAACTGAAAAAGCAATATGCAGTACTGAAGAAAACAATTTCGTTGAAGGCGTAGTGTAAGTTTTATCACACATAGATAATATTTTTAGACTAGTTTTCAACTAAGTTGGAATTATTAGTAATTTTCATTACGATTTCATTGCTATAGTATCTTGGAATATTTTTCATTTCACAAATAAATCTTATGATGGCGTTCCTTATATATTCTGTTTCAGCAATATTATATCATACTGAAAGTGTTATTTATTTAATCTAGTGACGAAAAGTTATATATGGGAGGCCTCGGTAGCCCAGCGGTAAGATGTATCGCCTTTAAACCGAGGATTGTGGGTTCGAGTCCCACCTTCCCAGCTAGCAAGAAGCTTCTATAAATTTACAGTAAAAGAACTTTTCTGTTCTGTAAAGGTTTCATAGTTGTGTCTAGAACATTTAGTTGTTGTATAAGTGGAGCAGATGATACTATTTTGTCTTCGTAAGCTGAATTGTTCTTTAAGTTTATTGCAAGAACGTTCTTAGAACATAATTACAGAGCATTCAGAAGATAAGTGTAAATAATTGCTCGATAACTGTCTATAGTAGCACAATTTTACAGCAATGGTGCTTATAGATTTAAATGATTCCAAATCCGATGTGAAAAAGTATATTATAGAACTATACCAACTCCTGTGAAGCTCCTATAGAATTGCTCCGTAGTGGTTGATTATAGTTTTTTTATAGAAATATTGTATAAGGGGTTGCTGAGAGACACTTTTGCTACGAATAACAAATTATGCATATGGAAGTTGCTAACGAACTTAATAAAAAAAACCTCTATAACGTTGTTATAGAGAGTAATGTTATAGTTGTTATACAATAATTACAGAGTAATTAGGTTTAAATCTATGCCATTTTTGTTTCATAAAAAAGCACTACAGAACAACCAAACCTTAATTGACGCCATTTTAAAGGTGAATTTCGTTTGTGTATAAGTTTTAGACGACATTCTTCGTACCCAGTAAACTTCGCATCCTAGCTATTAGACTGACGACCGAGGGGACATAATAGCTTCAAATCTCCAAAATAGTACCAATAATTCAGGCGATACCATAGAACATATACATATTATATATCCACACTCATAAATACACATAGGTATACATAGACTGCTAAAATCGTAATACTTCTTTTTAGTTTAGCCACAGTCGAGTATATTGTGAGCCATATTGGAAATATTTTTGACTCGTAAAAAAAGTCACTGGGAAATATTGTATGCAAATTTCCGCTTCAATAACGGTAATATCACTAGAGAAATCTTCTGTGAAAAAATCGTTTATGTATTTATATATATTTTTTTTCAAAATGCAGCCTGCCTGTACTAATTTTAGTGCTTGGGGAAATCTTGTAAAACATGACAACACGGTTAATTTTAGTTGGCACATTTGAGTAATAGTAGTTGCTTATGAAGTATATTAGCTCTGTAATAATTGCAATCGACACAAAATATTCATATTAGTTAGCATCCATATTGGAAGTACTTACGAGATAAGCTTTCCATTTCGTCGCCATTTTGTAAAGAAAGAAGAAAAATTTCGATAAAAACTAATATGAAACATAAATGGGCCAAATATTATCAGTAATATGATGTATATTTACTTTCTAACTGTTTTTTATACATTTGACGGCAAAATTTATGCTTGGGGAAATCTTGTAAAACATGACAACACGGTTAATTTTAGTTGGCACATTTGAGTAATAGTAGTTGCTTATGAAGTATATTAGCTCTGTAATAATTGCAATCGACACAAAATATTCATATTAGTTAGCATCCATATTGGAAGTACTTACGAGATAAGCTTTCCATTTCGTCGCCATTTTGTAAAGAAAGAAGAAAAATTTAGATAAAAACTAATATGAAACATAAATGGGCCAAATATTATCAGTAATATGATGTATATTTACTTTCTAACTGTTTTTTATACATTTGGCGGCAAAATTTATCAATAATTTTTTTTTTAATACTTAATTAGTTTTCAACATTGTAGAAAAATGAGATAAAACGAGGGCGCATTAAAAAATTACCATATATATACCACATATTTCACATTAATTTTTCTTCCGCATTAAAATTTATTCGTCTTTAGATTTCAAACTTACTAGAAAATTCAAATAAATGGTGAAGGTACTTTATATATTATGGCGTCCATATCATTTTTAACGCGTATCCATGATTTAAAGTGATACAGAAGCATTTTGTCTTCAAAAGATGTAAAAAAATCTATTAAAGTTCTGTAACTATAACGTCACGCAACAAAATAATTGTATAATGGAATACAATATGTACGGTTAACGAACAAAAATATAGAAGTTCTTTATACGCTCTATAATAGAATTTTAAGACACCATTTTAGAACTATTATAGAATTCGTATGACATTGCTCTGTAACTATCGCATAGAAATTCTTTACGACTTGTAAGAACGTTGACACAACAATTCTATAAATGTTTTCTACATACCTTACAGAACAACTTAAGGAACTGAAAAGTTCTTTAGCACGGGGCCCTTTTCTTTTGTATAACTGCTGTAAGAACGTTTTGAGAATGTTCTTAGAACAAACATTGCTCTATAAAATTTGCTGAGAAAACGTTCTCTCAACTTTAATAGAACATAAAATTGTTAGCTGGGTTGCCCTTGGGTGTTGTGTGTATGTCCGGAATTTAGTGGTTCAATGATTAACCTGTTGGGTAACTACTTAGATTCAAGCCCATTGGCCATTCGGAACCGGCGTTAAAGTGTAGGTTATTTGAGTTTTAAAAGACATAAAAAAATTATGTATTTGAGTTACCCAACATCTATCTGAGTGAGTTGTGAACCATCTACGACTATATTATTTGTAGGTAGACCGGGTGCGGTTGTAAGTTGAAACAGCTAGAATATTGAGAGGTACAAAATTATGTATTTTAGTTACCCAACATGTATCAGAGTGAGTTGTGAACCATCGACGACTATATTATTTGTAGGTAGACCGGGTGCGGTTGTTAGATGAAACAGCTAGAATATTGAGAGGTACAAAAGAAGAAACATTTTTAGCGGGTCCCGACACGATGCCTAATGTTTCATTGCATTCCGCGCGCTAAATACCGGTACGCTTAAAGGAAAGCCTATTGTGCTTTGTTAACCAAAAGAAGGTATAGGTATTTGATAAATTTCTTCACGATATAGCTTAATTATTAATCAAGTTATCTTACTTTAGCATTTGCATACGTATTTAATGTATTTTGGAGATCAATATTATGATATGTGATAATAACTCCTACCTTTGACCATTTCATTGTCAAAGTAGAGGGGTGGGTACAGTTCAAACCATTTCTGTGGGAAAGGTTGTAAAATGAGTACAATACTATTTTTAAATTGCAGATATCTAGGAAATGCATAAGAAAGACTCCAGGAGGTGGAAGCCATATATTGTTGAACAATAAGGCTTATGATGAATTCAAACTATGAGCTTTTTTGATACGGCTTTAACTATGTGTAATAATAATAATAGTAATACAGGATATTATTTAGCAAAATGAAGAAAAATTATATTGTTATATATATTACTAGGCGAGTCTCAGTTCTGCCAGAAAAAGCTACCTACATCTAATGCATCAACTCTCCAGCTGTTTATCCAGTTAACTTAGAATGTTTTACTCACTAACTAGAACTATACTATCATCCAGCAAGATTCGGTTGGAAATAATATATAAAAAAAAATTCAAAATGAATTAAATGGAAATGAATTATGACTAAAGTAATATCTATATTGCATATATAGGTGAAATCGGTCTTGCATATATACGTGAAAACACAGGCTCATAAGCTTTTGAATCAGAAACTACGTTCTTTTAGCCGAACAAAAAAAAAAAAAAAAAAAAAGTGAAAATGGTAGGTACCAAACATCTACTAACTACACCATTAAAAATTATAAGATTTTTCCGTAGTGGAACTGTTTGTAGTAATACGATTTCTAACTTAAAGGAAGATTGAGATATTTTCAAAACATACAGTAAACGTGAAATAGTTTTTTGTATTTAGAGAAAAATTGAAAACTACACTTTGAATTTGTTTTGCATTATAATATTTTAATGAAATTATAATATCGGATATATATATATATATATATATATATATATATATATATATATATAATAATCTATATATATATATATATATATATATATATATATATATATATATATATATATATATATATATATATATATATATACAGTGGCGTAGATAGGGGGGGATCAAGGGGATCAATCCCCCCCCATGAGTCTACGATGACTATAAGAACTGAATTAAAGTCTTCCTATCTATGTACGTATTTAAGAACCTTTACATGAAATTCCCTAAGCACTAGGACCTCTTCTGCTATTTTGTATGTGCAATTATAAAAAAAATCACCTAGATATGTATTTGTGACGGCGTGCAATTGTATAATTTCCGCGCTTCGATCAGGCCGACCAATCAGGAATGGACATAATTTTAACATCATAAAGGAACTAGTAGTTTTGAGCATATTTCATTCAATGTTGATTTAGTAAGTTTAATCGGTCACTATGAGCAAAAAAGTGTTTAAAAAGTTTAAATGGCTCTAATGGAAATTTTCATTTCGAAAGGAAGAAGTCAACCAAAATCTCCACGCACTTCTCTTTCTAAATTGTATACTATACTTACTATTAAACAAAAGTGCTCGAGCTTTTGTTTAATGGTGTAGTATTATGTCTAAAGCAGTTTTGTCCAATAGTATAGGTAGTATAAAATTTAGAAAATTTCCTTCGTACATAAAATTTTCCATTTCAGCCATTTAAGCTTGTTCAAACACGTTTTTTGGTCCTAGTGGCCGATTAAATTTCTGTTTACATTCGAGGAGCGTGACTTCTGCTCATAGAGGATTTTCAATCAATATTTAATATTTCGAATATTTTTTAATGTAGAATAGGTATCGAAATATGAGCTCTTTGAAAACTAGGACTAAATTTTGGATTTGATTGTCAATTTAATTACTCCATAATATTTTGAAGTTAATAAAAATTGTCGTGTTAGTAAAAATTTTCTTGTGATGGCTGGACTTCTACATCATGAATCTTGGAGAAAGATTTACTAATCATGAGAATACAGTCTAGTTTATAAGCGCTTTTTTGTTCAACTTTTTTCATCAGTCTCGGAAGAATATGAGCAAATAGCATGTAGATAGTTCTTGAAAAAAATTAAGTTCCGTTCGGGAAAATTGTAAAAGTGATAAAAAATTTACTGAAAAAAGAAGAAAACAGTTTGTTTCTTCAAATACCTCAAAAACTAATAGATATTTTGATATCTAAATAAAGATACACAAAGAGGAGGAAATTTCCAATAACAAATTTTTAACTCCCGGAACTGTAGGATAAATATTTATAATTTTCTCAGAGGGGTAAAAATACGGCCGAATACAGGTAATCTGGCTTGCGAAAGTCACGCCCATTTGGGACACTTCAACAAAAAACATTATTGAACTATATTAAATATGGAAATTAAGGAATGAAAAATTTCAGGTTCTTACTGGATAGGTAAATGAATAATAATCCAGCAATAACAAATTTTCATCGCTATTTTTCGCGCATTAGTTATGCAATAAATTTTTGCCGCTTGAACAAGAACATGGCAATTCTGTTAACTGTTAAACTATAAATCTGGTATTTTTTTCCTTTCTTGGAGCTAGTTTCGGAAGACCTCAGAATAGATCCCCGTTAAAAAATTCGATTTTTTTAGTATTTTTACTAACAATTTACTCAGTTTCAAAATTAAACACTAATCATAACTTTTTTCTCCTGATCCTCTTATGAACAACGCATTTATTTATAACAATTTTTTGAACAATAGTAGATGAACATTGAAAACAACCATTTCCATGTCGCTTCCGATATTAAAAAAAGGGCCATTAAATTCATTAAAAAAATTTCATTTTGATTTTGTAAAACTACGTAAATTGTTAATGAAAAATTGAAATTTTTTATTTTTTCAACACGGATTTACTTCAAAAGCTCCAAGAATGAAAAAATATCAGATCTATACATGAACAGTTATCACAATCTTCATGTTCAAGCACCAAAAAATTGAAAATTAACTATTGCATAACTAATAGAAAAATTTCTATCATCGCCGGATTATTGTTCATTCACCTATTCAGTAACTTTTCATATTTCATATGGTTAAATAATTTTTATTGTTGAACTGCCCTAAATGGGCGTGACTTGCTGAAACTAAGTTACCCCTTTTCAGCCGTATTTTTTACCTCTCTGAGAAAATTATGAATATTGATTCTACATTTCCGGAAGTTGAGTTTTTCTTATGGAAAATTTCTTCTTCTCTTTGAATCTTTCTTCATATTTCAAAAATCTCAATTATTTCTTGACATATTGGCAAAAAACCAATCCTCTTTTTTTCAGTAGGTATATTTATAACTCTCACAATTTTCGCTTGCGAATTTTCAATTTTCTCAAAAAACATCTACATGCTACAAATAGAATAACGATTTCCTTTAATTTTCCGAAACTGCTGAAAAAAGTTGAACAAAAAAACACTTGTTGACTAGACTATTTTTTTTAACTCCAGGGACTTACAAATTACCGCCGTTTCCGAACGGCCAATGGGCTTGTAAAATATGTACATTACCCAGCGGATTATTTTTTGAACCACTAAATTCCGGAGATACACTACACTCAAGACCAAGGTGGGACTCGAACCCACAATCCTCTGTTTACAAGCGATACATCTCACCGCTGGGCTACCGAGGTTTCCTTGATTAGACTAAATACATTAAAAAGATTTTCGTTGTTTTTTAAGCATGATTTATACGAAGTTGACAAAGCAGCTGATAAATTCATCAAAAGTGACAAGTTTTATCAGACATTTTTTTACTGCCACAGCTGCTGTTTTCGTAAGTTGAAAGTGTGGAAGAAATATTTAATTCGTTAAGGGCGATATCAAGCCTAATATTTTTTTTTCTGCTTGTTTTGTACTACATGAAAGATTATTTTTATCAACAAATAAAACTTCAGACGAAAAAAATGGAATTTTACACAAAATAATATCCCCCCCATCTCAAAAAGCTATCTACGCCACTGTATATATATATATATATATATATATATATATATATATATATTATATATATATATATATATTTATATATATATATATATATATATATACATATAAATATATATATATTATTTATATATATATATATATATATATATATATATATATATATATATATATATATATATATATATATATATATATATATATCATATCCGATAAACATCATCAATTTCGATTTTGTTCCTAGGTTGAAATACAAAAGAAGAAACAAAATATAAAATACCCTTATTTTACTAAAATCAAACTTCCGTTTGAAGTGAAAAAAATAATAAAATAATTAATTTTTTTGAAAATAAATTCGCGAAGTGAATCACGTACTGAAGAACCACGCTTAAATAGCTAAACATAATAAAAACTAGAGAATAGTTCATTTAAATGAAAATAAAAAAATTCCCGTGGATCGCGTACAGATCAAGATGCAACTCGAAAGCAATAGTCTCCGCCAAGTGCAGGGCGGTTGCAGAAAAGAGTTAAAACCGACAAACGTATTTCAATATGAACTCAATCTATGGTTTGAGAAACCTCACAATAGCAAACCTTTACAAAAATTATAAAATAATTTATTTTATTGAAAACAAAATTCGCGAATTGCATTGGGTATTCAAAAACCTCACTTTGATAAATATATATATATATATATATATATATATATATATATTATATATATATATAAATATATATATGTATATATATATACATATATATATATATATATATATATATATATATATATATATATATATACATATACATATATATATATATATATATATATATATATATATATATATATATATATATATATATATATATATATATATATATATATATGATATATATATTTATCAAAGTGAGGTTCTCGAATACCCGATGCAATTCGCGAATTTTGTTTTCAATAGAATAAATTATTTTATAATTTTTGTAAAGGTTTGCTATTGTGAGGTTTCTCAAACCATAGATTGAGTTCATATTGAAATACGTTTGTCGGTTTTAACTCTTTTCTGCAACCGCCCTGCACTTGGCGGAGACTATTGCTTTCGAGTTGCATCTTGATCTGTACGCGATCCACGGTAATTTTTTTATTTTCATTGAAAAATAAACATTTATATATATATATATATATATATATATATATATATATATATATATATATATATATATACATATATATATATATATATATATATATAAATTATATATATATATATATAAATATATATATATATATATATATATATATAAATATAAAAATATATATATATATATATATATATATATATATATATATATATATATATATATATATATATATATATATATATATATATATATATATATATATATATATATATATATATATGTTTATTTTTCAGTAACAATAATAGTCCTGTTGAGATAGGAAAACAAATTTATTGAATTGTTACTGATTCGTCATATATATTCATGAATTTTTCAAAACTTTATTATTAATTGTTGAAATTTATTGAAATTCATTCGACGTTTATTGAGTTTAATAATTTAATAAAGAGTACTTAGTTCTCTGAAATCTTTTCCGTTTGTGGCCGTCTTCAGTTATCACTTACCAATATTAGCAGTTAGGTCAGATATAAGCTGGTAAAGGAAACCTCAGAAATCTTTACCTTAACAATGTTCGAAGTGGAATCTTAAAAATCGAAAATTGAAAAACTACTCATATTTCATTAAATATTTTGCCGCTATTGCCGTCTTTAGTGCTATTCAGTCTAATATCAGGAGTCAGGTCTGCTAATATTAGATGGTGAAGAAAACCACAGAAACCTTCATTCGCGTAATGTACCAAACATGTTTGATTTGAGGATGTGTCTCTAAAAAGACCTTACTGTTAATTTCGATTATGTTCTAAACTATACCTGTTCTAGAAAAAATAATGTTCGGCATGTGATTCATTGTTGGTTCAATAGTCTGAAGATGTGGATAGTGTTGACAAAGATAAATCAGCATTCAAGAGAGTCATGAATATACATGACGAAATGGTAACAGTTAATTGAAGATTTCTATTTCAATAATATTGTTGTTGCTGAAAAATGCACCAAAATAATAATATAACGCAAGTAAAAGTATTTCAAATATATATATATATATATATATATATATATATATATATATATATATATATATATATATATATATATATATATATATATATATATATATATATATATATATATATATATATATATATATATATATAAGATCTATGTTTCCTTTCCTTTTCACCTGATATATTACATACAATATTGGGATCATCATTAAACATAATGAAAAACAATGGAATTTATCTATAAGGATTTATTTATTTGAATATGTTGCGGCCAATAAAGCTATTTTTAATATTCAATTAAAAAATTTATGAAACATAGTGAAACTGTTATCACAGTAGACATTTCACTTGCGAGAGTTACAGCTACCTGATAACTTTCATTGATTTTCAGTATATTCAATAATGACCTCATCCCAATATTGGAAACGAAAACAATAGCAACTGACAAAATCCCATGTTGCAGAAGAAAATCACACATTTTTGTCTTTTTGCTCGAGCTCTCCGGTTTGTGAGATTTGGTCAAACTACCCACAGAAGCGATTCATGAGATTCGCAAGATCTCGGAAATGATATAAAAATATATATATATATATATATATATATATATATATATATATATATATATATATATATATATATATATATATATATATATATAATAAAGTATAAACTTTAAAATAAAAACACTTTTCAATTTTACAAAACAAAAATACCACTGGCTTCTCTGAATATTGTATAAAATTCAATCACTTCCTGGATTTCAACAAAACCAAATTGTTACATTCAGGTAACTAAGGAAAACGCCTTGACCTTCTTGAAATTCTCGAAATATGTTCCGCCCATAATAGTCAATTACCCCTTGTAAAAGAACAAATTGATTTTCAGGTATCACCTTTGCTTTTGTCTGTTTTATAAATTACGATGCAATACTCTCCTGTAGTCAGTCTTGATAATGAGTTCATAACTCGAAACATGTCGACTTTTCGTTACTGCTAAATACAGTATCTAAATATATGATGTTTCACCAAGTGATGTGCGAGAATTCAATCTCGGTTATATATATATATATATATATATATATATATATATATATATATATATATATATAACCGAGATTGAATTCTCGATATAGTTCTAAATAAATAAAAAATTTCATTAAAAACGGCTACTTCCATATAAACGAACTATACCGATAATTTTGCTCTACCTATTTAATATTTTCCCGCGACTAATTTTTTTGTTATTGTTTATTTACTCGTTCTTAGTTCTCGCGGATAGCATTAATCGCCTCCGTTTCAAAGTTTTACCAAATCTCCCATACCGGAGAGTTCAAACAATAAACCACAATGAGGGTGATTGTCTTCCGTATCAGAGGATTTTGTTTGTTGTACTATTTTCATCTTCAAATTTTCAATCCAATGCTTTGCTACGCCGTGCTGATGAGGACCAAAGAGTCCGAAACACGTGTCAACGGCTGCTTCCATATAAACGTACTATACCGATAATTTTACTCCACATCTTTAATGTTTTCCCATGACTCATTTCTTTGTTGTTAGATAAATAATACCCTATTATTTTTATTTTCAAACATTACGTAGGTAAAGGTTTCTTTGGTTTCCCTTACCATCTAATCATAACATTTTTGAATGTTAATATTAGACTGAATAGTATATAATAAATAACTAGCAAGACAAAGCAGCCTTATTTTTTCAATTTTTTCACATCAATAAATGTCAAAGAAATTTCAATCAAGAATATCGAAGTAAAACGTCAACTCTTTAATAAAATCGAGTTTTTTTAAGATTCAACCAGCCTGTTATTGCTAATAATTATCAAGAGATTATATATATAAATATATATATATATATATATATATATATATATATATATATATATATATAATATATATATATATATATATATATATATATATATATATATATATATATATATATATATATATATAAATATATAGACTTTAGCGAAAAGAAAATATGTTAAGGTTCAAGATACAAGAACTGTGATTTTTGTCAAAATATTTTCGTGACTCAACAGTCACTTCAAATTTAATAATTTGAAGGACCAGTATAATTCAAGAAGAAACATATTTTGAACTTTATTAAGGATTATATAACAAAACTAAAAGCATTCATTCTGTAGGTTTGTAATTCCCATTGTTCTTTAAAATAATTCAATTATTGAACCAATCTATAATTGTTGAGCTCCACGTCGTCAATTTATGATAATACTCTCACTTCTCAGCCTAAATGAGTCCCAAGTGAGTTAATTTCAGTTTTGAAGGCAGGTGATTCGGTGCGGCAAAGAAAAACAAATAAAACTGTAATCTCACGCTGAATCAAATTATGAGGTCCGATTCTATAATTGGTTAGGTATATTTCCTAAAGTGCAAATAGATAATATTATTGGAGGGGCACTATAATTAATGTTAAGTCAGAAAAGGTTCTAATTATCTGTATCTGATATCGCCAAATGTTGTGTAAAACTTAATCTATGGCCCCCCATATGTCGGTGGTTTTGTGATGAGCATTTTTAATTTTGGGGGCGGGTTGATCATTCGTGTGTGGAAGAAATACATTGCATAACGAAGGCGAATGGAGAAGAATGAGTTGCAGATTACTGCTTCGATAAATTCAGAATTTCAATGTACCGTTATTTTTATATATTTCTCCATGTTTTCAAATGACACTTGCATTTTTATTGTTGAATATAAAATAAAGCCATCTGTATATAAGAATCAATAGTCGTTTATGAGGGTTGCTCAGAAAAGTTCGAATATTCTAAGTTGAGTCCTTAATATATACACTCCCTAAAAAGTACTTATTTTTTAAAATTATGTAATATTTAGATTAGTTACACAAATTTCTAATAACCGTACTCAATTATTTATTGTCATCAAATCATACGGATAGCTATAATGGACATACATAAATATCAAATTTGCACCAGAAAACTAGTCAAAATTTAAACCATTTTCAACAAACATTGATATACTAGTTCGAATAATGAATTGGACTAAATTTAACATTGAAATATTACCATAATAATATGGGGGAGGCGATTAAGGTGTATATGAGATACTAGCACTCTTTATGAGGCTAGAACCATAACAAAATAGATTTTTTTGTTTTGTTGCATAGGTAGCTGTGATTTCACATCTGAATATTTTTTTCAAATTCAAACAACTTTTCTGAATAAACTTTTTCATTTTTTATTCTTCCCTGTACACTGTTCAGAAATACAGAAATTTGAATACTCAAATACTAGTTTCAATGCGCCAGTATTCAGCAGGAATAAAATTTTCTGGCAAAAGAATAACTAAAAAGTTATCCATAGCAGACTCTTTGGTATATATATATATATATATATATATATATATATATATATATATATATATATATATATATATATATATATATATATATATATATATATATATATATATATATATATATATATATATATATATAAATATATATATATATATATATATATTTGAAAAACTTGGTTCTCGGAATGAACCGCGTAAAATATTTGAAAAATCTCGACGTTTCGGCTCCTTTTGCAAAGCCATCTTCAGGAGAATTAGAAGGGAAATAATTCAGATACGTGGCCTCAATCTGCCTACTCCACGAATCGAATTAGGAGGAATCAACTCTGTTGACTCTGAAGAGTAGGCAGGTTGAGACTTCAGAGTTGACAGGAAGCAGTACGGTTGGTGGAGTAGGCAGGTTGAGACCACGCAATCGTATTATTTCCGATTCCTCCTAATTCGATTCGTGGAGTAGGCAGATTGAGGCCACGTATCTGAATTATTTCCCTTCTAATTCTTCTGAAGATGGCTTCGCAAAAGGAGCCGAAACGTCGAGATTTTTCAAATCTTTTACGCGGTTCATTCCGAGAACCAAGTTTTTCAAATACTTCCGACCGCGGAAATCTTTCTGAACATATATATATATATATATATATATATATATATATATATATATATATATATATATATATATATATATATATATATATATATATATATATATATATATATATATTATATATATATATATATATATATATATATATATATATATATATATATATATATATATATATATATATATATATATATATATATATATATATATATATATATATATATATATATATATATATATATATATATATATATATATATATATATATATATATATATATATATATATATATATATATATATATAGGTATATATATATATATATAAATATATATATATATATAATATACATATATATATATATATTTATATAAATATATATATATATATATATAAATATATATATATATATATATATATATATATATATATATATATATATAGAACAGCAGGTGTGGCAGTAAAAAAATACAATGTTCAGAAATATAGAATTTGAATTCTCGAATCCTAGTTTCTAGCAATGCGCCAATATTCAGCAGGAATAAAATTTTCTGGCAAGAGAATAATTGAAAAGTTATCGATAGCAGACTCTTTGATATATATATATATATATATATATATATATATATATATATTTATATATATATTATATATATATATATATAGATATATATATATATATATATATATATATATATATATATATATATAAACTAAATAACATGGAAATGTATAGAAATCCCTTCGAATTCTGAAGAAGCATAAAAGAGGCTTTGGGCTATTGATTTCGATAAAACTCGTTCATCAATATTATACAGAATGTTCAAAAATCGTTGTAACTTTTTTATAATTCCGGATAAAGATAACTTTGTTATTTCAAATAGAATACCCTGTTTTTTTTTGGTAAGAACAATATAAAATTCAATTATCTTCCATTTCATAATGGGGTTCCCTATACCTAGGGTTGCATTCCGTCCTGGATTCCCCGGATTTGTCCTAGTTTATGAGCGTCCGGGGGTTGTCCGGTCGGGGCTTTCAAAATATGTCCGGGTAAAACCCGGACAAATTTTGTATCAGGAGAATCCAGATTGATTGAAAGATGAGCAATAGATTAAAAAATATCATAGTTGAAAATTAATTTATAATCGCTAAATACACAGAGAAACTTGCTAAATACACAGAAGGTGTCTCCTCTGACCAAAATAAAGTATAATTTTAATGATTGAAGTTGCTCCCACTTTTAAAACTTCCTGATGGAAAAATAAGACATTTTGGCAGAAATTGGCAAGTCTGAAAAATATCAAGTTGAGTTAAATTAGTAGAAAGAACTTGATTTCGTTGAAATTAAAACTTGTTACTTTACATTTGGTTACCTAACCTATCTAACCGATTAACTAGATCTATTTTGATCTACCAAAAGTAATCATTATAAGTTGTTTTTTATTTGATGATACCAAAAAAAAAGAGTTTCTCTGATAATTTTTGTTACCAGATTACCTCGAAAAGAAAAAAATGTGAACTGTGTTATATTAGTAGATATTTTATTTGTCTTTTGTTTTTATCGTAAACAAGCGGTTTAAAGCATAAATGAATGTTTTATTTTATTCGAAAAAAATATTTCTTACGGGGTGTCCGAGAAAAAACTAAATTTCAACCAAATGTCTGGGGTTTTCATATACCTATAACATTAATAAATTTGCAGATATTGTCTCTTTCAAATAAGTAGTTCTTATTTCAATACATTCTTTAAATCAAGATAGCTTGAAAACGACATTCATTGGATTTGCTCACAAAATTCTCATTGACTGTTATTGTGTTTTAACTTTAGAAAAAAGTTATGATTAGAGTGTTTAATTTTGCAACTAAGTGAATAGTTAGTAAAAAACTAAAAAATCGAATTTTTTAACGGGGATCTATTCTGAGGTCTTTCGAAACTAGCTCCAAGAAAGGAAAATAATATCAGATTTATAGTTTAACAGTTAACACACTTGCGATGTTCTTGTTCAAGCAGCAAAAAACTATTGCATAACTAATGCGCGAAAAATAGTGATAAAAATTTGCTTTCGCTGGATTATTGTTCATTTACCTATCCAGTAAGAACCAACCTGAAATTTTGCATTCCTTAATTTCTATATTTATTATAGTTAAATGATGTTTATTGTTGAAGTGTCCCAAATGGACGTGACGTTCGCAAGCCAGATTACCTGTTTTCGGCCGTATTTTTACCCCTCTGAGAAAATTAGAAATATTTATCCTACAGTTACGGGAGTGAAAAAATTTTTATAGGAAATTTCCTCCTCTTGTTGTATCTTCATTTAGATATAAAAATATCTATTAGGTTTTGAGATATTTAAAGAAACAAACTGTTTTCTTTTGTTTTAGTAAATTGTTTATCACTTTTACAATTTTCCTGAACGGCACTTAATTTTTTCATATTCTTCCGAGACTGATGAAAAGAGTTGAACATAAAAGCACTTGTACACTAGACTGTATTCTCATGATTAGTAAATTTTTCTCCAAGATTTATGATGTAGAAGTCCAGCCATCGCAAAAAATTTTTACTAACTCGACTATTTAAATTAACTTCAAAATATTATGGAGTAATTAAATTGATAATCAAATCCAAAATTTAGTCCTATTTTTGAGGGAGCTCATATTTCGATACCTACTCTACATTAAAAAATATTCGAAATATTAAATATTGATTGAAAATCCTCTATGAGCAGAACTTACGCTCCTCGAATGTAAACAGAAATTTAATCGGTCACTAGGACCAAAAAACGTGTTTAGAAGAGCTTAAATGGCTGAAAAGGAAAATTTTATGTACGAAGGAAGAAGTCAACCAAAACCTCATCGCAGTTCTTCTCTTTCTGAATTTTATACTACCTATACTATTGAACAAAACTGTTTTAGATATAATACTACACCATTAAACAAAAGCTCGAGCACTTTTGTTTAATAGCAAGTATAGTATACAATTTAGAAAGAGAAGTGTGTGGAGATTTTGGTTGAATTCTTCCTTTCGAAATGAAAATTTTCCATTAGAGCCATTTGAACTTTTTAAATACTTTTTTGCTCATAATGACCGATTAAACTTACTAATTCAACATTGAATAAAATATGCTCAAAAGTACTAGTTACTTTATAATGTTAATATTATGTCCATTCCTGATTGGTCGGCCTGTTCGAAGCACGGAAATTATACAATACCCAATTGTACAGCCGTCACAGAAACATATCTAGGTGATTTTTTTATAATTGCACATACATAATAGCAGAAGAGGTGCTAGTGCTCAGTAAATTTCATGTAAAGGTACTTAAATACGTACATAGATACGAAGACTTTTATTCAGTTCTATTATAATTATCGTAGGCTCATGGGGGATATTTCAATGCATTCTGTGAATGAAGATAGCTTTAAAACGACATTTATTTGATTTGCTCACAGAATTCTCATTGACAGTTGTTATGGGTACTTCACTTCATCGAGAATATTCACTGTTCACTAAAATAAAGTTATCATTTATATTTATATTGTGACTGTAGTTCATTGAACAGACTATACAAGTTTTTTAAATGATTCAACTGAAACAGCAACAAAATATGATACACAAATGTATTTAATTCAAAGTAGGTGCTCGAAATGACAACCATTCTGTTGAATACAAAGATTCTCTCTACGGAAGACTGCTTAACATTCAATAACATCTGAGGCTTCACTCTTCGAAAAGCAGCCTTTATTTTCTCTTTCATAACTTCCAGTGTGGTTGGTGGAGCATCGTAAACCTTATTCTTCAAGTATCCCTATAGGAAAAAATCGAGGCAAGTCAAATCTAGTGATCTCGCAGGCCATTTTTGTAGTCCTCCCTTACCAATCCATTTATTCAGAGAGCACATATTTAAAAACTGTGTGACACTGGATTTTAATTTTAGCGGCACATTCTCCAGAAGCTTAGGCAGATCATCTGATAAAAATTCGAAAAAGTATGGTCCTATAACTTGTGTACCTATAACCCCTCCCCACACGTTAACAGACCATCTGAATAAAGTCTGTTCGACGTTTCGGCAAAATCACATTTTCCATATTCATGTAGCTCTTCTCGGTAGGAGTGAATACACTGAACTGTTTAGTATAGCTACCTGAAGATAGAAAATATGATTTTGCCGGAACGTCGAGCGGACTTCATCGAAGACGAAACCCATACGCGGATAAAAACCCTGGAAACCTGACGACCATATAAAAAAAAAAAAAATATATATATATATATATATATATATATATATATTAATTTCAAAATAAGGGTATTGGATTCCTGGGTGGTGAGTAAATGAGTAGTACTCTTATATCTTTGCCAAGCTTTCGCAAATCTTTATTTGCTTCATCAGGGCTTCTACAAAATTAAAAATAATAATAAAATGTGTGTTACTCAACCTAGATTTGTTGTTATTACCGACTTTGAGGTTAACTATGAAATATCACGTCTGCCATAACAAAAAACTTCCACGAATTACATACAATCCCCAAAATCACCATTGGAAAAATTCACAAATTTAAAATGTACAACTATAAAATTACATCCAAATTTAGTTATTAAAATACAAATTATCTGTCAGTCTTAGTTGAAAATGGTGGTATATTATATTGTCAATGTCTTAATAGTTGATTAACGTTATTATGGTCTCCTTCTTTATTTCCATTATCCATATCATATAGAGAAATTACCATAAAAGAATTGTTTACGAGATGATTTTTATACACAAGCACAAAGCAGACATAAATAAAAAGGCAGATACACAAAACTGAGTAATATCTATTCATATTTATTGACTACTATACAGAACAATGAGACATACGATGGGCAACTGGATAATGGAAATAAAGAAGGAGACCATAATAACGTTAACCAACTATTAAGACATTGACAATATAATATACCACCATTTTCAACAAAGACTGACAGATAATTTGTATTTTAATAACTAAATTTGGATGTAATTTTATAGTTGTACATTTTAAATTTGTGAATTTTTCCAATGGTGATTTTGGGGATTGTATGTAATTCGTGGAAGTTTTTTGTTATGGCAGACGTGATATTTTATAGTTAACCTCAAAGTCGGTAATAACAACAAATCTAGGTTGAGTAACATTTTAACATTATTTTTAATTTTGTAGAAGCCCTGATGAAGCAAATAAAGATTTGCGAAAGCTTGGCAAAGATATGAGAGTACCTACTACTCATTTACTCACCACCCAGGAATCGAATACCCTTATTTTGAAATTAATACATAGAATTCACGATTCGTAAAGCAAATTATATATATATATATATATATATATATATATATATATATATATATATATATATATATATATATATATATATATATATATATATAACATGCTACAACATTATTACCTCACTTTTTAGTTATATATTTTTTTAATTTCCTTTCACTTTCCATGCTGACGATGTGATTACCGGTATGATGTAGTGTTTAAAAATAATTTTATAATAATTTGAATTTTAATGTGACTGTTTGTTTCTGCCTTTAATTGTTAAGATTTGGTGATGATGGCATTCATAAGTTACTCTCACTTACTTTGTTCTGAACATGTGGACTTTTGTTGTTAACGTCAAGATTAAATTTGTTTTAAGATCTTTGCATACAATCTCATGGACACTGTAAGTTGATTGTTGTTTTTTCCACTATCTGTCCTAGTTCACTTTGTAATGATGATGACAATAAACATTGTCGAAATATTGGAAAAACTGTTATAAGAGTATACTTCCTGCATGCTGCGTACCCAACGAGTTTTCTCCTAGCTTTATCCTAACTGGTCAGCAAAGACTTCCTCTTTCTTATATATATATATATATATATATATATATATATATATATATATTATATATAATATATATATATATATATATATATATACGACGGCAACTACAGTAGTTGCCGTCGAGTCACCAGACGTACAGCAGCACTTGAAAATGCCAAATGAGATTTTGGCGAAACGTCGTGAAACAAACGGTGCTTCTCAGCGCCAAAAAAACTTCCGAAATCGGATTGAACCCCGGAATCTTTCTCTGATTCATTCCACCATCCGAGAAAACATACGACATAACATATATATGTATATATATATATATATATATATATTCAATACATATATAATATGTAAGTTTTCTTGCTTTTCAAGCTATCTGTTATCATTAGCTTAATTTAGTTTTATTTCCTAATTTATGAATTTGTTTTATTATATAGTGACATTATTCATTATGTAAATATACTTTTCATTCGCTTTCAATGAACAATCAACAAAATGTGGATATTGCTATGATAGCAATATCTTCTTTTGTCATTACAATGATTAATTTTATTTTCAGTTATTATTTAATTTTCTGTTCAATTTAATCTCAATCTCGTAATGATTGAATTAAATGATCATTATGTCACACTTTCAAAGAAATTGTTAATAACCTCATTATGTCTTTGGGATTAATTTTAAACTGAACTTATTTTTCTCAAATTTTTAATATCAATTCTGTGAGAATGATGATAATATGTTTCACCTAAATAAATACGTAAGGCAGGCTTTCTAAACCTTCCAGTAATCCCTGTCCACTTTTCAATCATAAATACAATAAAATTTATTCAATTCAACTCAAAGTAGTGACGTACTTTGAGTTTTTCGACTCAAAATCTAGACTACGACCTCAATTTTAAACCATATAAGTTACTAAAAATAAGAAAATTAATTGACATCTGGCAACACCGATCCTCAGCATCACTGTTTGAATTTTGACAGTAGATGATGAGTTTTCTAAGAAACAAGGGCATTCCTCATTCTATTCCCATTTTTAATATCTTACATTTCTGATACTGGATTCTCTGCTGAGGCTTCTTTGAAGACAAAATATATATAATCTCAGCTAAATGAAGAAAAAGAACTGAGAGTGTCTATTTCTGTTAATATGATTATGACCCAAGGAAGTCACAATTAATTATTAAATTTGTTTTTAATTTATTAAGTTTTGACTAAGATATAAGGCTTTGATTTAGTTTTTAATTTAATAAGTTGATTATTAAACATTATGTCGAAATCTATTTTCTTTTGTATGCGTGAGTGTGTGCTTTCCGTTTAGTCAGTTAATCAATTTTATCAAATAATATTTTCTTTTGGGTATGTTCGCGCCCACCATTTATGCTCTCTTGCCCTCCTGGGGTGACGCGCCCCACAGGTTGAGAATAGCAGACCTAAGGTTACCTCTGAAGCCTAATTACTTCAACCGAACTACAATTAGCTATCGTTTGGATCCGACCTATTTAATGGTTAATAGGATGAAGTTGACTTTTTTCGAATAAAACAAAAATTGAATACCTAGTAACATTAAAATACCTCATAATAATAATTGACCTATTGTAATTATTTTCGCAGTTTATCAATCAATTTAATTGAAGTAAATGAAGAGAAATGATGGATGATTTGAAACGCCTTTTCCCAAACTATAAGCAATTGTTTTCTGATATTGCCTGCACTTCGTTTGCATTAGATGATTCGCGCTTTTAATTGAAAAATGCTGAATTGTACGAGCTGCAGAGATGTTCAACGAAATATTTCAACGTTCGATTTTTCGCAAACTATGGAAAATTTTACAGAAATTCTTTCAGAATTCGCTTGCATTTGATTAGCTTGAGATACTTTGCGATTTTAATCAAAAACTTTCGAGTTCTCCTGGTCATTTTGAAGATCCCCGATCAATTTTTCGAATTTTTTCTTTAGCCACAATTCATGAGCATAGAATAATTTTCGATGTTCAGCAGAAAAAACTGTCTTGTCCGGGACTTTTTATCAGAAAAACTACTAATACGCTATATATGTGGGCGTATTTCGTTCCGACTAGATGTAGTTGCAGAAATATCAGTAGGATTTAGAGGTTTCGGGTAACGCCAATGTTTTAGAGCCCGCCGCGGCTTGTTGTGGCTTGCATGACATCCAGATAATCCATCACGATTTACGACGCATCGAGGACGATTTACAACATCCATAGACATCTGGACCGTCGTGTTTCAAATCATAAACTACGTTTTACTGGTTGACACAACTGTGTCTCTACACTGAACAGCCGTTGGAAGCAGATATCCGATACCTACATTGATATATTTACGGTTTTTCATAACGATATCACACGCCTAGGCTGTTATTTTAGTCGATATGCTTTTTTCGCACCACGTTACACGAAGGGTTTTCGGATTTTTATCATCATGATCAATTAGGTTTTGGAAATGCGAAAATTGTGATTGGTTACTAGAAAAATGAAATTGCTGGTATTTCTGATATGGAAATTTACGACCTTTTATTGTTACCATATTGGTTTTCCTCTGCGCGAAAAATGGCAACATTCTGAATTTAACCAGCCTGACTACTGGGAATCTATCACGTTTTTCATATTTGCACTATTTTTTCTATATAATATTAATTCTGAGTTTGTTCGTATAGATTATACTATTGTAAGAAAGCTGGGACTGTTTATTTTCAATGAATTGTCAAAGCGTCGTTATATTTTTGGGACATCAACAAAAAATTTATTTTTTAATTGGGTCTTATTCTTCTTTTCAGTTTTCATTCGTATTTTTCCTGAAAATAATAGTCTATTGCACTGTATCGAAAGTCAACAGTAGTGCATGACTGGTTTTTATATCCGTTGTAGAAGTCGTGGACCAAGATTTTTTTTTCTTGTGTCATATATATTTATTTTTTTTCATCAGCTCCCAGAAGACCAAATGAGCTGAAATCCTATTATCTGGGTTCTTTTTGAGGTAGAACGGAAATAGTGAAATTTAGGTAAATCGGATAAGGATTTTGGCATCTCCAAACTTTGGGGAAGAGAGTTGGCAACCTTGTTAAACTTTATGAAGGGGGTTTGGACCCCTTGTTTCAGAATTCAGTTCTGGAAACTAACTTGAGAGTTTCTCCACCAAATAATGCAATCTCTGTATCATGCAATTAATGTGAGAACTTCCTACGAACGATTAACCATTTGTAATTTATTTGAAAATCTTCAGAACGCAATGTTGTACAGGTTGTTGTGTAGCAGAAACTTTGCGAAAAATCCTCAATTTTATCCTTGGCTGTTTCAATCAATTTTTTACAGAACAAATTCAGTAATGAGCCTGAAAATTTGTAAATGAATTTGTTTGAAGCTGAGGAGGTGCTATTTGGTGGTTAACTAATTGGGTTAAAAATTTGTACGACGAAAAATAAAATTGAGTGGAATATACGACGTAGCTCGAGCGTTTTCTCTATTTTGTAGTAGTTCAAAAATAACATGAGCAGCCTGTGGCTGTGTGCGTAAGTATATCTAGTCAGAATTTTCATTCTTATACAATGGTATAGACGCAACTTGATCCAATCGTTTATTTGTTAACTAAATTGCAGCAATCAATTAAAATACTTCACATGAACAAAAAATAAGGCTTTATTGATAAAGGGAAGATTGAGCTTGTTTAACAACCTATATGTACTATATATTTATATAGCTCTATAATATATATATATATATATATATATATATATATATAAATATATATATATTTATATATATATATATATATATATATATATATATAATATATATATATATATATATATATATATATATATATATATATATACCTATATATATATATATATATATATATATATATATATATATATATATATATATATATATATATAATTTACTGAAGACGTCCACAGCCGCAAGAAATTCTATGATACGATATATTGAATAGTCGTTTATTTTCGTGAAAACACGACTCCAATGAAATAAATTACTTAATTCTTCACTTCAGACCCTTTTTTACGAGAAACAACTACAAACTAATTATAAGCAGAAATATTAGCTCATAATTCTGGAAATCTTCATTCCAGAGAAATTTTCACACAAGTTACGCAATCAGTTAACCCTGCAAACTTTTTCTACATTATTATTCAATATAAATACACGAGTTTCAATTTCATATATTTTGCAATATTCATTCTAAAATATTAATTCCTCTAACTAAAATAACGACTATTCAAATAAATAATTAAAAATTTTACCGTTTATTTATAGAATACCCTGTATTTTTCAAAATGGAAGAAATCAGTAAATTTTTATTTTAATTTAACGATTTTTACATTAATAATAATTTGACTCCAATTCATAGATTTATCCGATTTTCGAATTTAAGACAGAAGTAGGTATCATAATATGCTATGGTCGATTAATAGATTAACAGGTTCAAAGTGCTACGCTATAGGTAATATGTCTACAAAATAAAAAATAATATTTAAATAATAAGTGATTCAAGCGAATCTGAAGATATAAATAATACACCACCAGATATTTTGAAACAAGTTAATGTAGCAGTTCAATCTCTAATACCCCAAAATTTAAAGAAAAATACGAAAAACAGTATTTACATTTCAAGCAACGGACTGAAGAAAAGCATATTCGTACTTACTCAGAAAAGGTCATTTTGGGGTATTTTTCGTTATTATCAAATATATTGAAAGTCTCTACATTGTGGTCCAAGTTAGTTTAATAAATAAATAATTTAAAAATGATTTGTTATTTGAGGAAGCCGGGAAAATTATATGTATGACATGAGAGTAGAGTGCTTTTTCCTCCCTTGAATGATTACTGCCCGACGCGTAGCGGCGGGTGGAAAAGTAGCACTTTTCTCCCTTGTTATACAAATGGCTATTCTTTCAGAGCGACTGTCTACATGCACTAATGAGATATTTTCATTACAAGTTCCTTAAGTTAGAAATAATGCATTGTGACGTTGCGAGTGCAGTATGTTTGAACATCTAAATTATGTTAAATTTTAGTCTTGTAATGTTTTATATAAAAATGACTACAGAAGACATGACTAATGACCATGACTACATATGTCAAAAATGTTTTTTATATATGGCTGAATAAGGGATTTGAATGTTATTAAAAAAACTCGTTTGATAACAAAATCAATTGCAGTACTAAATTTTCTTTTTCACGAGGTTCATTGCAGAAATTATATTCGTGATATCGTTCTTTCGGAGATTTCTTCTGAAACTTCATGTAATATTTCAGTATGACTGAATATCATATTATTAAGTAAATGTAGATTTCCAGAGAGTACTGAAGATTAATCAAGTGCCATTGTATATAGTATTAGGTACTGATTTTCAGTGAACAGTGTACAAATATAATCTAGGTAAACTTCGAAGAAATAAAACCAATAAAGAAAACCAATTCCGGTGAAATATTTCGTTCAAACACTTGTTCCTTTTTCCATTTCTCTATATTGATAAAGGATCAAACGTATATATTCGATGAAAACCTTGCTCCAATCGGCTTCTTTTCATAGCCTTCCAAATAGGTAGAAGAGCGCTTATCTAAATGGAATATTCGTCGCCCATTCTATCGAAAGTTGCAATTCATTCGTTCTGGTGGAAAATCATCGTAAAATATCTACTTTCCAATTTTTCTTTCAAGTCTGAGTTGAATATAAAACCGAAGCACAAAATGATATACGAAAAATTTCGAATTCTTATGATTATATATTCAAATTATAAAAGTACCAAATGAGCACATTTTCAACAAAATTTCGAATTCTTATGACTATAAATTTAAATAACGAAAGTACCAAAATAACATCGTACTATCATATTTGAAAATATGTCCTAAGGAAGAATCAGGCTGATAGCAGAAATATTTCACAATATGTTTAATTGACTTTTTCAGTTGCTAATTGTCCGTATTTTTCGCGCGAAATGCATCTCGTGGAGATTCGATTCTAACGAATAGAATTATAATTTGGAAAAACACGACTAAAATAGCAAAACGAATTGAA
Source organism: Cynegetis impunctata (assembly GCA_030704885.1). NCBI lineage: Eukaryota > Metazoa > Arthropoda > Insecta > Coleoptera > Coccinellidae > Cynegetis > Cynegetis impunctata. The sequence goes on along the minus strand of JARQZK010002251.1, from coordinate 312,913 downwards.
AAAAAAAATTATTTTATAAAAAAAAAATTTACGAAGTTCATCGTGGTTGAAGAAAAAAATTGAAACCAACGAAGGAACGTACCTCAAACCCAATATAATCCACTTACAAAATTTCAAACCTCTATTGTGAAAACAAAATTCGCGAAGTGCATCGCGTAATTGAAACAAAAAAGGATTTTGTGTCAGCATACTTTCAATGTACATACCAAACTTCAACTCTCTAACTCCATCTGCAGAAGCAGTGGAGTTCGGCAAATTTTTCAAAACCATGAAAAAAGAAATATCTACGTAAAGATGGCGGCGATTGGAAAATTTTAACCAAATTTTGATAGTTTTCAACGAAAAGAATCCCAGAATTAGAAATTTCAGCACAACCGACTCGTAGGAACCGCTGGCTGGAGATGCCGATATGTACCGGGAATATATATATATATATATAAATATATATATATATATATATATATATATATATATATATATATATATATATATATATATATATATATATATATATATCTTTTTGATAATTATTAGCAATAACAGGCTAGGTAAAACTCGATTTTATAAAAAAGTTGACGTTTCACCACGACTTCCGTGGATTTTTCAAAACTTTTGAAATATTGAAATTTCTTTGACATTAATTGAATTGAAAAAATTTGAATAGTTAAAAAAGACTACTATGTTCCATCCAAATTTTTTTGGCTGTGGCCGTTCTCCGTTATTTTTTTTTTGAGATTCACCAAGCCTGTTATTGCTAATAATTATCAAATAGTTCACAGGCAACAACAATTCGAATAAATAATTATATATATATATATATATATATATATATATATATATATATATATATATATATATATATATATATATATATATATATATATATATATATATATATATATATATATATATATATATATATATATATATATATATCTATATATACATATAAATTAGGATAAAATATTTGGGTATAGCAGCAAGCAAAAAAGTATACTATTTCCACACTATATTTCCGATATTACGACAATGATTACTGTCATTTCCAGGGAAGCTACAAAAATAAGCAAAGGAAACATCACAAATGCTTTACAACGACCAACCGTAACAAAACTCACTGTGTCTTTGAAAATGGATGCAAAAGATGTAATAATCGAGATACAACATTATCGATTTTTATATAACATTATTGATCGAGAATACACAAGTGAAGATCATCAACTAACATTCTTTTTAAATACATGTTCAATATATATGTCGTATTGTTAGCCAGGAGTGTAAAGTTATACTAGTTTTGCTCCCAAAGATGATAGATCTATAGCGTTACCCAGGGTGCATCACGAGAAGGCGATCTATCTTCACACCCCAAGTCATATATGTTATAATTTGTCTGTTCAAACGTTATAAATTGTTGTTTGTCATATACAAATTACATGTCATGTTATCAAACCCATACGCTCATATAGCTATATATGCTAACATTCTACTTCAAAAAGTCAAAACAAAAAATAAAACAAAATATAGTTAATTTAGGGAAAACATTATTGAAGAAATCAAATGAAATAAATTTAAAAAGTTTAAAAACAAAAAATTCTACTTATTCTTCTTTATTAGATTTTGATAAAACATTATTTAAGTAATGTTGTGTGAGGAGCGGTGTTGTTTCGCTTTTTGAGTCACTTGTGATTTTGGCTAATTTATCTTTTAGTAGAGGCCAAATTGTGTACTGTAACTGCCGTAGTTCATATTAGAGTTTTCTTGAACGCTGTCCATGTCTAATTCTCATTCAAGATGGCTGTTCGGTAAGCAGATAAGTGAATGTCGACTTTACTTGGGATCTTAGACTATAAGGAAATATATATATATATATATATATATATATATATATATATATATATATATATATATATATATATATATATATATATATATATATATATATATATATATATATATATATATATATATATATATAATTATTCATTCGAATTGTTGTTGCCTGTGAACTATTTCTAATCTTTTGATAATTATTAGCAATAACAGGCTTGTTGAATCTCAAAAAACTCGATTTTATTAAAAAGTTGACGTTTCGCCATATTTTGTAAATTCATTCGACAACTGTATTTTCAGGATTGAGAATTAATGAAATACACAAAGTATAATTGGTAGATACATTAGTTTTCATACATAAACTGTTGATACGAAAAATCTCCAAATTTAGTATATTCTGGTACAGAAGAACATCGTGAACTGGAAATCTCAAGAAATCATTGTAAGTATTGTCAATATTTTTCTCTCAATGACATTAAAAGCGGCTTTTTAATGACACTTGGCAAGCTAGAAAGGTGTATTTTCACAGCCTAGTCAAAAAAAAGGAGAAAATTCTGCATAGGCACTAAAAGCTCGTTGCTATGCAATGCTCCAGGTAATGATTTAAATCAACTTAGTAATTAAAATGGACAATGGCATAAGTTGAAAACAATTCTAAATACAAGTAAATTCGAATTCGAGGAGCTGGAGGCTGCAAACGCTAAAAAGAATATTCATCTTTTATATTAGTATTTTGAAGCAGAATTAGCAATGGCCATACCATTTATATCATCCATTTCTATTCGCAAAAGCTCATCTCACCTATAAGCCCCAACGACTTAAACAATGAATACAGCCTAAAACATAAATTGAAAAGTAGTTCTTTAATTCTAACTAGATAATTTTCAGAATATTTCATAGTCAATATAGAATAAGAATTATCTACACCACTGCATTCTACGGAAAAAAATTTATAAGAATGTTATTTTACCTTTTCGATAAGTTGAAGGATAACAAAATGCAAAGTTTTCAAAAATGCCCTTTATCTTAAAAACTAAAAGGGCTTTCAAGATTTTGTTAATAGCATCTTCATAGTTTTACGAAAAAGTAGCACAGTGTTGCGAAAACCGCAACCCTCTATCTTCAAAAATAACGGAGATACCGAGCGAAAGTACCCAAAATGGGGCAGCCTGTACGTATACTCACACATAGAGCAGGCTAAAGTAGACAATAAGTATAAAAGAGAGATCGCCGCGAATAGACAATCCACGTGAGACAATCTGTCTCGCGCTTAAAATGGCGAATCATGCCCTTGCGCTCATACTCATGGGGACACTTAATGTGTATGTGGTAATGTGTATGTGGCGATGCTTAACCCTTATGATAGCGTCATATGAGTATTTATTTGCCCTATATCACATTTTTGGCAGTTTTGAGTTAAATACAGATTTTTAAAGCTCAAAAATGCACCTATTCTATATAACCAAAAATATATTATGAATTATCAAAGATAAACGAGATTTTCAATAAAATAATGCCTTATATCCCAAAAATTCAGCATGTTGAGAGCTGCTTTAATCCTATATCCAATAATTCATTTTATCTATATACAAAATTTTAAACATAAACTTTACTACTATTGATTCTATATCCATTATAATAATATTTGGCTCTACGTTTGCTATGAGTAAATTGTAGCATACGTCAGTCCTATATCCTTGATTAAACATTTGCCCCATCTTCCGTGCAAGTATTTATATTTTTTGATTAACAGAGAAGTCTACTTATATCCCATATCCAAACAACCAATAAAATTTATTATTCAGACAAAACATTCGTCCTATATCTCTTACAAAATTTTATTTATCCATAACTCTATAGTCTACATACATCCTTTGTCCAAAGAGCCAATGGAAAGTATATATCTGGCAGAGCTGGCAATCACATTGCTAGTGCCCTACTTAAAATTTTGTCCAGAGTAATGGAGGATAACAAAAATTTTAGAAAAATGTTATTTTGGTCAGACAGTTGTGTGGCAAAAAATAAAAACAGCATAATGTCTATGGCACTTCAAAATTTCCTACAAAGTGAGAAAGCTAAAAATTTGGAAATTATTGAACAAAAATTCAGCGAACCTGGGCACGGTAACCTTCAGGAAATAGATGCAGTTCATAGTATCATAGAAAGGTACTTACGTCCTAAGGAAATAAAGTGCCCATTGAGCCTAATTAAATATTTCTTTCACATACCAAACTATTTCAAGACAAACCTTACTGTTATGCAAATTACACTATCAGATTTTTATAATTATCAGGAAGTAGCTCGAACTTATATGTACAGTGAAATTCCATATACAAAAATAAAACAAATAATTTACTCAAAAGATAAACCACTGGGTCTATATTTTCGTAAAGACTTCATTGACGAATTAAAGTTAATTTAAATTTAAAAAAAATCAAAAACGCGTGATTGTCCCATAGATTTGTCAGATTTTCCTCAAATTACCATTATTACGGAATTTAATACTGCATTGTGCAAAGACAAAAGGGAGCATTTGAAGTCCATGATAAAATACTTGGATGAAGTTGATTTGGAACTTTTTCAACATATTTTAAAAACAGAACCAGTTTTTGTCGGGGACGAGAAAATTAAGGAGAAAAATAATGGAAAACATTATATAATAGAAACTAAGGTTCTGGTGAAAAGAAAACTAGAAGAAGAAGCATCAAGTTCTTCTAAGAAGAAATTGAAATTTCACAAAGTACTTTTGTCCAATAATGTGGAGAAGAAAATTGATACAGAGAAGAAATGTCTTCAAGAAGTGCATGTTTCAATAACAAAAGAAGTACCTGCTTTGCCAAAGAAATCGTCCTCCACCAAATCAAAGAAGAAATAAAAATATATGGTTTAATGTTTTTTGGTCTTAAGATAAAGTTTTCATATTTTTTTGTATGTTACTGTTAAAGTTTTATGCATTTTTTAATACTTATATTTAAAATAGTAATAAAATAGTATCGCATTTCTTCGGTTTAATTATTCATTACCTTCCCGAATTTTTTCATTGTTTAAAGAATATATATATAAAATACACAGGGATAGACCCTTCTTTATTGATATAAAACAATATAAGGTGTAGTTCTCTTTTGATCTATATCCTCATAAAATGTGATATTTGATCTATATCCAAGTTTTATATCAACTGTTTGGGTAAAATGACGGTTTGTGCCCTATATCCAAATTTTGAATTGTAAATTATTCATTATTATGCAGAGTAATTAATGAAAAAATATGCTTAAGGAGTTCCACATACGAGTTATCAATGTTTAAAAACTATAAATTATATAGAAGTTAAATAGGTTCAATGTTGAGGTGTGTCATATTCAAAGTCGATTTCCCAACAATTAGGTTTTTGGATATAGGACAAATAAATATTCGCATGACGATAGGTCTGGCTGCAGACAGAAGGCATCAAAATAGTACCCTGAGTATCAAATATAAAAATCAAGACTGAGAATAGAGGTAAAATTCAATTTTTTTTAGCAGCTTTGAAGCGCCTGTCTGGCAAAGGCTTCTAGCGACGGAAAGTGTCTGGCAGTAATAATTACCAATTTTTATAATATTCTTTGAAACATATGTATATAAAAGTCAGCCCTGAGACTCGATGAAACGTAAGTTGAGTTTTTGCCTACCTTTAGCACCTGGTACCTGGAAATTGGCTGTCGACCCAGCTATCTATACACTGAAAGTACATACGAGCACTACCTTATCCTACACATATTGTTGCTCAGAAAATAAGTGATTTCTGTGAGGCCTGGGATCATGGACTAGTATAATACGCTTCATACCTTAATAGCTATAAAATAAAAAGACGAATAATTGATGGAACCGTCGTTACTACGTGATCGTTCATCATGATGAACACAAACAAATACTTGACTTTATAATGTTTGAAATCACAAAATAGTTTGAAAAATTATATACTGCTATTGCAATTTCGGTCACACAACTACCATCGGGCGAATTGAGTCAAGAACCAAAAACATGTCTATTATACACGATTTACTTCTTCAAGGAAAATCAGGTATAATTAGTAGGTATAAGAGTCTTCAGATTAAATACATTTACGGCAGATTATTAACATGGGTTTTTCTAGTTGACAATATAGGAGATTTTGGATTACACTTATGGTTTAAATATATCAAATATTATAGTATAAATGAGGTCAATCTGGTCGCTCAGCAAGACACAACCGCCTGTATTATGATTGAGTTTGAATATTTCTAATAATTCTTAATAATGCAATATGACTCATTTCGCCAACTTTGTGTATAATTTGGAATATATTTGTGAAAAATGGTTTTCGCGGCAATCGTTTGAAAACTTAATCTGTTTTATTCTTCAAAAAAGATTGTTGGTTATATTAAACGATCGACCAGTTCAAAGTATATACACTCCTTTCCTTACAGGACAAATTAACTGGTGAACTTTTGAAATTTCATACCTTTGGCATTGAACAAAAAACCTGAAAATTTTGTTCTAGGTTTGTAATCACTTTTTCCGTTAGTGGACCGAAATAAGTTCAAGATATAAACTTTTCAGATTTTTCCATATTCAATTGGGGATATATGCTGTTATACGTAGCAAATAACAAATATCATTTCATTCATGACATTTGAATTGAATCCATTATTCAGAGCTATTGTTGAATTTCCCAGTTTTGTCTAATGGAATTGAAAATAATCTATGAATCATTGGGTTAAGGACTGAATATTTATGTGAAAGTGAATAGTTTTAATCAGATAGAATGCATATATCTGTAAAAGTTGGTTTTCTGTATATATCAGAACTCAAATTATTATTATCTTTTTGCTCAAATACGCTAAATCTGGGGCATATGATAAAAGCGGTAAACAAAGTAATGAAGAACCTGTAAATTTTGTTAAAATAATTTTATTATTTGGATACTGATAATGAAACGCAATTAATAAATATGAAACAATTGGAACAGATTTCGATAAAAATTGTATGTTCCACAAAAGCAGATATAATGCGTTGGCTAATTTCCTGGCCGAGACACACCAGCCGCGGCATTGAATCTTGTTCGTTTCTGCCGAATAACAAAATTATTCTTTTACACGCAAATCATAATAATGATCTCATGATGCACGGATAATAAATTAAAAGAAGAGATATATCTCCCTGAAGACTGAATTCTGAATACAGATGATCTTAAGTATACTTAGAAATCGTCTTAATTCAAAATTCGTATCTTAACCTGGTAAAAATATTTATAATAGACAACATATAATGAATTCTTCGAAAACTGATTTACTGAAGCTGACGTAAATCAAAGCTGCTACATGTGCAGGTATTCCGGAGAATAAAATTATGTCATGGGTGATATGTATATTTATAACAAGGGACTCATACAAATGTAAGAATGTTGAACAGGGGATAATTTGATATGAATGGCATAACTAAATTTCACACTGCCAAATTGATATCGATGACATGGCCAAATTTCTCCATTGATGCTCATATAGTTTCAATATTATCAGTAAATTTTTGTTACAAATCACTGAATAATGAAAAATCAAGCATTTATGCTAAGATTTGCTTCATAATAAAAAAACTATTCAAGTTGATTTCACAATTGAAATTCTTTTATAAAATTATGAAATTGAAGTGCTTATAAAATCATTTTGCAAATATATTGAAAAAAATTACAGTTAAGATACTCATTCCAATTAAAATGTTTATATAAATCTTGATATAAAATTTGATATTCTTAGCGAATGTTGAATGTTCATAACGCATAGTATTTTATTATTTTCAATGAAAATGTCTTACCTTTATTAAGGATCCTCTGTTCATTATTTTAAGTTCAGTTCTATATCACAAGAATATATAGAAATAATGCTATAATTCTCACCTTTTTATTATCTATATACCTAAATCAGAATAAATTAACGGTTTTATTACATTACAACCATACATACATATTACAATAATGTAGAATCATTCTTGAAAGACAGTTTGCCGTTATAAATATCAAATTCTTGAAACTGAAAATTTTTCAATTCATGATGGCTCGGTGAAAATAAAATCAAAGTATTCCATTATATATAAATATATATATATATATATATATATATATATATATATATATATATATATATATATATATATATATATATATATATATATATATATATATATATATATATTATGCCTGTTGACTATGCACATCTTGATAAGAAATTTAAATATCATACGAAATGGCTGACCAGAAATATGCATGGATTAGTTTGGAATGATGATGGAGAAATTAAATATTCCAAAATTGGTAAATTCATACGAAATGTAATAGGAGACTATAATAACGATTCAATTATGGTAAAGGGGATGCAAAACAAGATATGGCTCGAAAAATATATAAAAAATTACGCTATTGATATGGAATCTGAAATGAATTGTCCTAATATAAATAATCTTCAGAATTGTGAATCTTTTCATTGTGGAAAACATACAAATAACAATGTCAAATGTTCGAGGCTTAACGTATTCAAATTAGCATTGTAGTATTTAAACAACTACCCACCGCTTCAAGCAACGACGACGTCGAGTTGAGAAACTGGTTTTTTCTGATTACTAGTTATAATAACGTAGAAGGAAACAAGATTCTATAATTAATTCATCTGCGTGTTATTGTGTATATAAGGATTGTGAATAGTCTGTGGAACGTATCAGTTTCGTCGCAAGAGTTCACAATGAATACCAAACAAGAATCCCCAGCTTCTCCCGAGCCATATCCACAAGAAGGTTCGAGTGATTACGAATCGGCCGCTTCTCCCGATCCTTGTCACCAGCAAGGGGAGATATTTTTACCCATTTACCCCAGCTGCTTGATGGATTACGAATCGCCAGCGTCTCCCGATCCGTGCCAACAGCAAGGGAAGATATTCCTACCGGTTCACCCCACATGTTATATACCAGCGGATGAACTACCCATAACGGAGTAGGAAACAATTATCCCATTCAATGATGAGAAAGAAGAAGAATAGTCATTCATGGAGGAAGAAAATTTCTTCATGGATTTAAACATGAACATAATACTCATTGATGGTGAAAATGGCGATGAAGAAGAACTTTTCATCACATTCATTTGAACATAATATTTATTTTACAGTTTTAATTGCCATATATATGTATATATATATATATATATATATATATATATATATATATATATATATAATAAAAATATATAACATATTTAATAAAAAACAATATTTCAATAATTGGTCTTTTATTATTTTTTTTCTTCATTTATAAAACAATAATCATTCACAATTTACAATTAATTTTTGTAACAAAGAATAGGTTTTTTCATAATCATATAATTTATCAGATGGCCAAAAACCACAACATGGACCACTAATCCATCCAAGTCTAGAATTTACATCTTCTCTACCAAGTTTTAAATTTTTTTCAATCCATTCCAAAACTTTTTCATGTGTTTTATCGGATACAGGCTGAAATTTATATGGTATATTCAAATTACAAATTACATTATTTAATACATTCAATATATCACTGTTTGCATAATAAGCTGCTTCACAAATACTGATATCCATACAGAAGTCTATATTTCCTATATTTCTATAATTATCACTTATATTTTTAGTGATAAATTTCATACTTAAATCATTATACTCGTCACCATTCAAATTATTAGAAAGTAAATCATACCAATACACTGTGTTGACGTTTCACCACGACATCCGTGGATTTTTCAAAACTTTTGAAATATTGAAATTTCTTTGACATTTATTGAATTGAAAAAATTTGAATAGCTAAAAAAGACTACTATGTTTCATCCAAATTTTTTGGCTGTGGCCGTTCTCTGTTATTTTTTTTTGAGATTCACCAAGCCTGTTATTGCTAATAATTATCAAATAGTTCACAGGCAACAACAATTCGAATAAATAATTATATATATATATATATATATATATATATATATATATATATATATATCATTAATAGATATAATCTCTTGATAAATTATTAAGGCAATAACAGAGCTGCGTTGAAACTTCAAAAACTCGATTTGTTATTGCTAATTAATATCAAGAGATTAAAAATAGATCAACAGGGCAACAAACCAATTCAAATATTACTATTTATATATATATATATATATTATATATATTATATATGAACATATATATTTATATTTTATATATATATATATATATTATAGAATTATATATATATATATATATATGATGTGTTGTGTCGTTATGTTTTCTCGGATGGTGGAATGAATTCAGAGAAAGATTTCGGGTTTCAATATCCGATTTCGGAAAGTTTTGTTGGCGCTGGAAAAGGCACCGTTGTTGTTCACGACGTTGATCGCCAAAATCTCCATTTGGCATTTTCAAGGTTGCTTTGCTGTACGTCTCGGTGACTCGAACGGCAACTACTGTTTCGCCTCCGCTTTGCGTCTGCGGTTTTATTGGCATTGGGCTTGGTCTTCGTTTTCCTGATTGGCCGGTTTCGGCTGCATAGGCTCCGCCCCCTTTCACTTTCTTGACATTTCTTTCCTCGATGTTAGTTTTTACGTCCTTGTGTTTTTTTATGCGCGTTTTTTCGGTGTTTTTAAAATTATTTTCCAAAGTTCAGTGGAATATTTAGAGAGCATTTCGTCTCTTTGTTTAAGGTGTCCTGATTTTTCTATTTCTTAGAGCTTCTCTCATTGGTACGGATCCTGTAGTTAGTTTCTAAGGATTGCTATTTCTCTTGATCAGGTCAAAATCCGATTCTGTGGGCCTGTTGCTTAGATTGATGTTAGAAACAGGCTGACTGTTGTTTGATTTGTTCTGATGCCTATTTTTAAGTTCTTTTATTCTGCCGGATATTTTTCTGATTCGTTTGTCCTATGTTTATGTTTGGCCGCCAGTCTGACAACCGGTTATTGCTGTAAGACGCGCGTGGTTTTCTAATCCGATCTTTATCTTTCGGGTTTTCCAAAGTATATTCGCTTATTGTTTTCTGGGGGTTTTAAATATTTGGTTGCTTATGTTATTTTCCTCAAGATCTTCCAATTTTATCTGTAATTCCTTTTACGTTATGGAAAGTACCAGCTTTTTAGTCTGGATTCTTACGGCGCTTGTTTTTTGATGTTTTAATAGGATTTTTTGTCTTGTTTTGATGGCCTTTTTGATGTCGGTGTTATATGTATATCCATTTTGTCGTAAGGCCGGTTGTGAGTCTGTTTCCGATTTACTTGTCCTCTTGTTTCTGGTTCTGTTTAGTCGAAAAGATCGAAGAAATTAATGAGTTTACTACTGACTGTTTTTTGGAAGGATGGTAGGTTGGGATTGTGCGTTTCAGGTATCTGTTTAGTGTAAATGTGATTGCGTTTGCGATTTATACACTGAAGCCCAAAGTACCGATTCCAGATTTCGTGTGAGGAGTAAGTCCATGGAAAGGCAGTTTTCTATTTTGCTTCCAATTTCTAAAGTGAACTGGATTTTTTTTGGTGTTATACTGTTGAAGATACTGGTAGAAAATTCTCTAGATCTTCCAGAGGAGTGTGGCCAGATTAAGAAAATATCATCAACATAGCGTTTCCAAAAATTTGGGTTTCAGGGGAGATATTTTGTAGAGCCCTCTTTTTTCGAAAATATATTCATATAAAAGGTTAGCATATAAACTGGTTTGAAAGCGCATGACCCATGGGTGCGCCGTCTGCTTTTGCGTTTGTAATATTTTATTTCGTTTTAAAACATGAAATTAAGACTGTTTTTTCAGAACAGTGTTCCGCCGACGGCCGATGACGTACGTTAATTCTGGAAAAACGCTCATTTACTGGAAAAATTTTTGTTTAGGGCGGTTCCTCAACGGGATATTACTCGGGTTAAAGTGATTTTATGTCAAAAAAACTTGCTAAAGATGTTCATTCTTCTTCTGGAGGTGTATGTCTTTTATCATTCTAGTAAGCATGTTCAGAATTTTTCACCGAAAAGATTGGGCGGAGTTCCAACTGTAAGGTTGCATAATACCGGCTAGGGAATTTTTCAAGTTTTTTGTGTTGGTGATCGCGAATGCGCTGACTATCGGTCGGAGAGGAGGCCTCATACTGTTTCGGACTTAACAGAACCAGAAAACAAATGAGGACAAAGAAATCGAAACAGATCACCAACCGGCCTTACGACAAAATGGATATACATACACCGACATCCAAAAAGGCCATAACAAAAAAACCAAGAAAAAAATCCTTATTAAAACACGTCAAAAAAACAACGCCGGAAGACATCCAGACAAAAAGCTGTTACTTCCATACGTAAAAGGGAATTACAGATTAAAATTGGTAAGAGTTCTTGGAGGAAAAAATAAACATAACACCAATATTTTAAACCCCAGAAAACAATAGCGAATATTACTTTGGAAACCCGAAAGATTAAAATCGGATTAGAAAACCAACGGCCTCTACCAGCTATACCGTGGTGCAGACTGCGGCCAAAACCATACATAGGACAAAACGAAACAGCAAAAAATATCGGCAAGAATACAAAGAACGATAAAAATAGCATCAGGAAACAAACAAAACAACAATCAGGCCCTGTTTCAACATCATCAAGCAACAGGCCACAGAATCGATTTTTGACCGATCAAGAGAGAATAGCATCCTTTAGGAAAACTACAGGATTCCCGTGACCAATAAGAGAAGCTCTAGAAATTAGAAAAATCAGTACACCTAAACAAACGAGACGATGCTCTAAAAATATCCAACTGACTTGGAAAATAATTTTTAAAAAAACACCGAAAACGACATGGAAAACAAACAACAAGACGTAAAAACTAACATCGAGGCAAGGAAAGTCAAGAAGAGAGGGGGCGGAGCCTATTGCACGCGAACCGGCCAATTCCAGGGAAACGACAGACCAGCCAATTGCCAATTAAAACCCAGACGCCAAGCGGAGGCGAACAGTTAGTTGCCGTCGATGTCACCAGACGTTACCAGCAGCACTTTGAAAAATGCCAAATGAAGTATTTTGGCGAAACGTCGTTGAAAACAAACGGTCGCTTTCTCAGGCAAAAACGCCAACAAAACTTCCGAAATCGGATTGAACCCCGGAATCTATCTCTGATATATATATATAATATAAATAATATATATATAATATATATATAATAATATATATATATATAATATATATATATATATATATATATATCTATTATATACATTAAATTAGGATAACAATATTTTGGTATAGCAGGCAAGCAAAAAGTATACATTCCACACTATATTTCCGATCTTACGACCAGATGATTTTACTGTCATTTCCAGGGAAGCTACAAAAATAAGCAAAGGAAACATCACAAATGCTATACAACGACCAACCGTAACAAAACTCACTGTGTCTTTGAAAATGATTGCAAAAGATGTAATAATCGAGATACAACATTATCGATTTTTATATTACATTATTGATCGAGAATACACAAGTGATGATCATCAACTAACATTCTTTTTAAATACATGTTCAATATATATGTCGTATTGTTAGCCAGGAGTGTATAGTAATACTAGTTTGGCTCCCAAAGTTGATAGATCTATAGCGTTACCCAGGGTGCACCACAAGGAGGCGATCTATATTCACACCCCAAGTCATATATGTTATAAATTGTCTGTTCAAACGTTATAAATTGTTGTTTGTCATATACAAATTACATGTCATGTTATCAAACCCATACGCTCATATACCTATATATGCTAACATTCTACTTCAAAAAGTCAAAACAAAAAACAAAACAAAATATAGTTAATTTAGGGAAAACATTATTGAAGAAATCAAATTGAATAAATTTAAAATTTTAAAAACAAAAAATTCTACTTATTCTTCTTTATTAGATTTTGATAAAACATTATTTAAGTAATGTTGTGTGGGAAGTGGTGTTGTTTCGCTTTTTGAGTCACATTGTGATTTTGGGCTATTTATTTTTTAGTAAGAGGCCAAATTGTGTACTGTAACTGCCGTAGTTCATAATAGAGTTTTTTGACGCTGTCTATGTCTAATTCTCATTCAAGATGGCTTGTTTCGGTAAGCAGATATGTGAATGTCGAACTTTACTTGGGATTGATCTATAAGGAATATATATATATTATATATATATATAATATTATATATATATATATTAATATATATATATATTATATATACTATTATATATATATATAAATATATATTATATAGATATATATATAATATATATATATATATAAAATATATATTATATATATATATATATATATATATATATAATTTATATTCGAATTTAATTGTTTGGCTTGTGAACTTCTTCTAATTTTTGATAATTATTAGAATAACAGGTTGTTGATCTCAAAAACTCCCGATATTATTGAAAAGTTGACGTTTCGCCACATTTTGAATTCATTTCGACAACTGTATTTTTAGGATTGAGAATTAATGACATACAGAAAGTATAATTGGTGGATACATTAGTTTTCATACATAAACTGTTGATACGGAAAAATCTTCCAAATTTAGTAATACTATTCTGGTAATAAGAACATCGTTGGACTGGAAATCTCAAGAATTCATTGTAAGTATTGTCAATATTCTTCTCTCAATGACATTGAAAGCGGCTTTTTAATGACACTTGGCGCTAGAAAGGTGTAAATTTTTAACAGCCTAGTCCAAGAAAAAGGAGAATATTTCTGCCTGGCACTAAAAGTCGTTGCTACTATGCAATGCTCGCAGGAAATGAACTTTAAATCAACTTTAGTAATTAAAATGGAGCAATGGCATAAGTTGAACAACCAATTCTACATACAGTAATTTCGGAGTTCGGGGGAGCTGGAGGCTGCAAACGCTAAAAAAAATATTTATCTTTTATATTAGTATTTTGAAGCAGAATTAGCAATGGCCATACCATTTATATCATCCATTTTTATTCGCAAAAGCTCATCTCATCTATAAGCCCCAACGACTGAAACAATGGCTATCAAGATTTTGCTAACAGCATCTTTATAGTTTCATGAAAAAATAGCACAGTGTTGCGAGAACCGCAACCCTCTATCTTCAAAAATAACGGAGTTACCGAGCGAAAGTACCCAAAATGGGGCAGCCTGTACGTATACTCACACATAGAGCAGGCTAAAGTAGACAATAAGTATAGAAGAGAGATCGCCGCGAATAGACAATCCACGTGAGACAATCTGTCTCGCGCTTAAAATGGCGAATCATGCCCTTGCGCTCATACTCATGGGGAAACTTAATGTGTATGTGGCGATGCTTAACCCTTATGATAGGTCTGGCTGCTGACAGAAGGCATCAAAATAGTACCCTGAGTATCAAATATGAAAATCAAGACTGAGAATAGAAGTAAAACTCAATTTTTTTTTGGCAGCTCTGAAGCGTCTGTCTGGCAAAGGCTTCTAGCGACGGAAAGTGTCTGGCAGTAATAATTACCAATTTTTATAATATTCTTTGAAACATATGTATATAAAAGTCAGCCCTGAGACTCGATGAAACGTTAGTTGAGTTTTTGCCTACCTTTAGCCCTGGTACCGTTGGAAATTGGTGTCGACCCAGCTATCTTACACATGAAAGTACATACAGAGTCATCTACCTTATCCTACACATATGTTGCCTCAGAAATAGTGATTTCCTGTGAAGGCCTCTGGGATCATGGACTAGTATAATACGCTCATACCTTAATAGCTATAAAATAAAAGACGAATATTGATGGAAACCGTCGTTAACTACGTGATCATTCATCCATGAGATGAACACAAACAAATACTTGACTTTATTTGTTTGAAATTACAAAATAGTTTGAAAAATTATATAACGCTATTGCAATTTTTCGGTCACACAACTACCAATCGGGCAATTGAGTTCAAGAACCAAAAACATGTTATTATATAACGATTTACTTCTTCCAAGGAAATCCAGGTATAATTGGTAGGTTAAGAGTTCTTTCAGATTAAATACATTTTACGCAGATTATTAACATGGGGTTTTTTGCTAGTTGACAATTATGAAGAATTTTGGAAGTACACTTATTGGTTTATATATTATCATATAATAGTATAAATGAGGTCAATCTGGTCGCTCAGCAAGACATAACCGCCTGTATTATGATTGAGTTTGAATATTTCTAATAATTCTAAATAATGCAATATGAATAATTTCGCCAACTTTGTGTATAATTTGGAATATATTTGTGAAAAATGGTTTTCGCGGCAATCGTTTGAAAACTTAATCTGTTTTATTCTTCAAAAAAGATTGTTGGTTATATTAAACGATCGACCAGTTCAACGTATACACACTCCTTTCCTTACAGGACAAATCAACTGGTGAACTTTTGAAATTTCATACCTTTGGCATTGAACAAAAAACCTGAAAATTTTGTTCTCGGTTTGTAATCACTTTTTCCGTTAGTGGACCGAAATAAGTTCACGATATGAACTTTTCAGATTTTTCCATATTCAATTGGGGATATATGCTGTTATACGTAGCAAATAATAAATATCATTTCAGTTATGACATTTGAATTAAATCCATTATTCAGAGCTATTGTTGAATTTCCCAGTTTTGTCTAATGGAATTGAAAATAATCTATGAATCATTGGGTTAAGGACTGAATATTTATGTGAAAGTGAATAGTTTGAATCAGATAGAATGCATATATCTGTAAAAGTTGGTTTTCTGTATATATCAGAACTCAAATTATTATTATCTTTTTGCTCAAATACGCTAAATCTGGGGCATATGATAAAAATTTGGTGATTACTCCTCTTTGGAAAACGTTTCTTGCTTCGAAACCATCCGACTGCCGTTTCGAAAAAGCTCGTAATTATAGATATTTTGCCGAATCAATGTTCATCATAGCGTGTGTTGACCATAATGCTGAGGAATTCATTTTCTTTGAAATGATGAAAAAATGGACAATTAGCAAAATCCTACAATTTTCTTCTCTCTATATTCCATGAATCTTGTGTATGTAAGTATATATACGGTTCTTCAATCATATTTTCAACTCCACATATCTCGCATGATCTCATATCTCAGGTGGTTTTAATGACAATAATTCATTCTTACTTTCAATAAGATGCATTTCGTGCAGTTACTTGACAAATTTTCAGAATAGGCAATGAGCTTGAAATGAACATAAATGAATCAACAAACGACATCAGCGGTAAACAAAGTAATGAAGAACCTGTAAATTTTGTTAAAATAATTTTATTATTTGGATACTGATAATGAAACGCAATTAATAAATATAAAACAATTGGAACAGATTTCGATAAAAATTGTATGTTCCACAAAAGCAGATATAATGCCTTGGCTAATTTCCTGGCCGAGACACACCAGCCGCGGCATTGAATCTTGTTCGTTTCTGCCGAATAACAAAATTATTCTTTTACACGCAATTCATAATAATGATCTCATGATGCACGGATAATAAATTAAAAGAAGAGATATATCTCCCTGAAGGCTGAATTCTGAATACAGATGATCTAAAGTAAACTTAGAAATCGTCTTAATTCTAAATTCTTATCTTAACCTGTTAAAAATATTTATAATAGACAACATATCATGAATTCTTCGAAAACTGATTTACTGAAGCTGGCGTAAATCAGAGCTGCTACTTGTGCAGGTATTCCGGAGAATAAAATTATGTCATCGGTGATATCTAATATTTATAACAAAGGACTCATAAAAATGTAAGAATGTTGAACAGGGATAATTTGATATTAATGGCATAACTAAATTTCACATTGCCAAATTGATATCGATGACATGGCCAAATTTCTTCATTGATGCTCATAAAGTTTCAATATTATCAGTACATTTTGGTTACAAATCACTGAATAATGAAAAATCAAGCATTTATGCTAAGATTTGCTTCATAATAAGAAAACTATTCAAGTTTATTTCAGAATTGAAATTCTTTTATAAAATCATGAAATTGAAGTGCTTATAAAATTATTTTGAAAATATATTGAAAGAAATTATAGTTAAGATATTTATTCCAATCAAAATATTTATATAAAATTTGATATCCTTAGTGAATGTTGAATGTTCATAACGCATAGTATTTTATTATTTTCAATGAAAATGTCTTACCTTTATTGAGGATAATGTGTTCATTATTTTTAGTTCAGTTCTATATCACAACAATATATAGGAATAATGCTATACCCCACCTCTTTATTATCTATACACCTAAATTAGAATCAATTAACAGGTTTATTACATTACAACCATACATACATATTATAATAATGTAGAATCATTCTTGAAAGATAGTTTGCCTGGAACACAGAAAACAATACCAAATATAAGGACCATAGTTAACACTTCTTCACGCAAGCTCACACTCATGGAAGAACAAGTTTTAGCCAAAGGTCTCAAATTTGCAATAACACCCAAGGAAACTCCGATACTGGACATCATAAGCTCAGTTGAAACAGCCCACCTAGATCAAGAAGAAATGGATGAATTCCGCTGGAAAGTCCGCACTGCATTGGATAAACGGAATAATCCAACACCCAACATCACCAAATCCGAAGAATCAGCTTTGAGGGCCCTGAACAAGGACCAATCAATCAAAATACTACCAGCTGATAAAGGAAACGCCACCGTCGTCATGGACATCAGCCTATACGACAATAAAATCAAGGATGTACTCCAAAAAGGGAAATATAGACCAATTACAAAGGATCCAACCCCAAGCATCGAGAGGAAGATCTATCAGACACTGAAGAAATACAAGAATCATTTGGAGGACAAAACTAGAACAATGCTAACACCACATCATAGCAAGACACCTCATCTTTACGGCTCCCCAAAATTCACAAAACAGGAATACCTCTCAGGCCGATTACTAGTTCCAGGAATTCACCAACAAGTAATCTCGCGACTTTTTCTGTTGAAAATCATCCAGCCTTTACAAGGAAAAACAACATCATTTGGTCAAGAACTCCAGCCACTTCGTGGAAATGATCAAGGACGTCAAACTAGGACCCAACGAACAGCTCATCAGTTTTGATGTAGATAATATGTACCCAACATCCCACGGCAGGAATCCCTGGATATCATCAAGTCAAAATTACAGGAGGATGATACTCTGACAGACCGAACATCTATACCCATTGAAGGAGTAATTGATCTGTTGGGATGTTGCATTAATAATTCTTATTTCCAGATAAAAGAAGAATTCTACTCCCAGGACGATGGATTACCAATGGATCACCACTCTCACCAGTAATAGCCAACATGTTACATGGAGTGGTTCGAAGGCCAAGTGAGAGAATCATCTCCCGTGAAACCAAAGATGTGGCTAAGATATGTGGACGATACTTTCATCATTTGGAAAGGGACCGCTGCCGAGTTGGACGAGTTTTGAACCACATAAACAGCTTTCGCACCACCATCAAATTCACGATGTGGAGAAAGAAAAGGATTCCAGCCTACCTTTCTAGATGTTCTGGTTAAACATAACAATAATCACATCAGTACGTCAGTCTACAGAAAACCCACACACACAGGCAATACCTCAAACTCCGCTTCGAATCACTCAATGAGCACGAAGAAAGGAATAATCAGACACTTGGTTCAGGAGAGCGACAACAATTTTGCAGCGATCCCCGACTCATGGAACAGGAAATATCTAACATCGAAAGGGACCTGATACAAAGCGGTTACAACAAGAAGATAATAACAAGGACTATCGCGGAATGTCAACAGAACGAACCACACGAGAGGAGAACCCGAATTGCCAGATGATAACCATTACCTTATGAGAAGGAATATCCGAGAAGATAAGGCGAATCGCTCAGCAGTACAACATCAAAACAGCGTTCAAGTCGGACAACACCTTAAGAAGCAGGCTGACCAAAAACTAAACCAGATGGACCCCCGGACAATACAGAATTGCGTATACCTTGTGCCCTGTGAATGTGGAGATTCATACATCGGTGAAACGAAGAGACCTCTTAATGTTAGGATCGGAGAACATCAAATACACACACGAAGAGCCGAAAACATCGAAGTCGGGAATTGCTGATCACGCATGGACAAAACATCACAACATCAAGTGGACGATGCTAGGATTATCCACCGGAACAGAACTGGCGAAAACGAAAATTCAAGGAAGCTGCTTTCATCCAACAGAACCATGAAGTTTTCAGTAAACCCAGTGTTGAAAGTGGCCAAAACGCGTGGCGACCAATCCTGGCGCGTATCAGTGTCTCAAGCTCCTCCCCTCGCCCAATGGAGAGACGCCAACACGGCACGACTGATCAAGGGAGTATATAAAGATCAATCCAAACTCTGATAATCAGTTTACACTTGAGAACGCGTTAGAGATACCCAACTACCGAAACGTCGTGTATATTGTATAATTTTATTTTTTCACCATTTTCCAACTTATTATTTACTAATCTTATTTCATTTCTTTTTTCAGATACTACTAATTCATTGAATTTAATTTTTCAGCTATTTTCTTTTCTTGCCATTTACTAATCAAATTTTCTCTTCTTTTATTTTTGTTTCAGATATATTTTTTATAGACAATGGAAGTCCAGAATTCCACAAATACATAGTTTGCCTTTATAAATATCAAATTCTTGAAACTGAAAATTTTTCAATTCATGATGGCTCGGTGAAAATTAAATCAAAGTATTCCATTATATATATATATATATATATATATATATATATATATATATATATATATATATATATATATATATATATATATATATATATATATATATATATATATATAATATAGTAAATAATAATTTTTTTTTTCAGAATAAGCTTTCAACTTATTTTTAGCAGTTCTGTGCAAATCGATCCATTTCTCGTAACATTTCTTCAATTCTTCATAACATAGTGAAAATAATATGAGAATATTGTATTAACTTGATTGTTTCGTTATACTATATTATATAATTATTTTTGAAAATAACCTTCAAACTTTTCAGTAGTTTTGTTCAAAACGCTGCGTTTCTCATAAAACTTCAACATTTAAATTCTTGAAGGCTCAGTGAAAATAAAACCAGACTATCTAATTACGTAGGTACCTCATTCTTTCGTTATATTATCAAAATTAGTAGTAATATTTTCTTAAAATAAATTATATTTTATATACTCATTTTTAGTAGTTCTTTTCAAAACATTTCTCATTAAAATTAAATTTTATATTTCCTTATGCCTCAGTGAAAATAATATTATAGTATTGAATGAACTTTTAGTCAAATTATCAAAAATAATTATTTTTTCAAAGTAAGTTTCAAACTTATTTTCAGTAGTTGTGTTCAAAACACCGCATTTCTCATAAAAGCTGAACTTCAAAGTTTCTGATGGCTCAGTGAAAATAATGTCACAATATCGTATTATATTAATTTTTTCGTTACACTATCGTAAATAATTATTTTTTGAAAACAAGCAATAAATTTATTTTTAGTTTTTCTGTTCAAAACAATGCATTTCTCATAAAACTTAAGCTGTTTCAATTCCTGATATCTTAGTGAAAATAATATCAGAGCATCGCAATAAAATATTGTTTACGTTATATTATCAAAATTAATAGTTTTGTGAAATAAGTTCCATACTTATTTTTTAGTAGTTCTGTTCAAAACAATGTGTTCCTCATAAAACTTTTTTTGAAAATAAGCTTTGAACTTATTTTTAGTAGTTCTGTCAAAACAATTCATTTGTCGTAAAAATTAAACTTCTTCAATTCCTGATGGCTCAGCGAAAATAATATCAGAATTTTGCATTAGTTTAATGTTTTCGTTCTATTGCGAATAACTTTTTTTTTGAAAATATCTTTGAACTTATAATATTGAGTAGTTCTGTTCACTTATAATTTTCGGAATTTTTATCAGTGAGAATATAA
Organism: Cynegetis impunctata; assembly: GCA_030704885.1. Lineage (NCBI taxonomy): Eukaryota > Metazoa > Arthropoda > Insecta > Coleoptera > Coccinellidae > Cynegetis > Cynegetis impunctata. The sequence continues at coordinate 291,148 of JARQZK010002251.1, read as the reverse complement.
TTATTCTCCCTGTAATTGGTATGTTTTGCTTGTTTCATTATCGTAAAAATTAGATTTTTATCAGTGGAGGGTTTCTTAAGTTCCTCTTATTAAAATGGCGAACGTTTGAGAAAACTAAAACCCTATAAAAATGCCCCAAGTTAATTAAATAATAACAAAAATATCAGTTGGGTGGTTCACAATGCCCAGTAACTGAAAATAATTACAGAAGCGAACAAAATCCCCTTTTCAAGAAGAATATAAAGAAGTGTCGGAAGTATATAATTTCAGGATTAAACTTTATTCAGAAGGAAACTAGACCGGCAAAATACACACCCCGTATCAAACAGAAAAACACTTCAATACAATAAAACCATTCAACTCTTGTGACAATTGCCACACACACGCACACTAGATTTTCAATCCTTATATCGCTAACTGGTAATTTTTCAGTTCTCTAAGTGTGTTAATTATATACGGGGAATGTTATTCGGGCTAGGGGAGTTCGATATATCGTATGGAGCACAGTCGACGTTCAAGAGATTCTGCTTTTTAAATATAATACAACTGTGATTTTTATAAATTGCTTACAGTTCTTTATAATAAGTACTATTGTGTTTAAAATTCGTTGAATAAAACGGAAAATGATGGCGTTCTTCAAACAACAAGCTGCAATAAAATAAATCGTAATATTTTTTGAATAGAAGTAACTTGATGGAAATTTATATTAAAAAATAAGAACACGTTTATTAAAACGTAATTTCCACTATACTCACATTAAATGACAATTATTTCGACAACACAGTGGCTTCATCAGGTTAAGTTAGGAACTTATTCCTAAAATGTATCACAGTACCTAATTATATCTTATCTGAAATGTTCTACTGATGGGTGTTAATAACAGCGGGTTATTTATGATTCTCAGGAAGGTATAACAGCTATTTATTTATTATGAGGTTTCAAATACCAGGTTTCATAAAGGTGAATTACCTTTCAGTTTGCTCATTGATTTGAAGATCTGAAAATATATGTGTTAAAAATGTCCAGACAATAAATTTAATATTTGAGATTTATTTTCAGTATTAAAATTATGGTTAAAATCATATGTTTCTTCTATTAAATGGTTAGAATAACTGGAGTCCCGCTTATTATTAACAAAACTTCTTTTA
>JARQZK010002251.1:240000-280000 GCA_030704885.1 Cynegetis impunctata | reverse complement strand
CGGTAAGAACATCATTTTCCTTCAATTTATTACGTATATGAACCCCCCTAAAAGCGCCATACTGTAAGAAATGACTTCACAAATCCTTCCAGTATCTCTCGGTCTACATTTAAAATAAACACCTACAACGAAAGGAAAAAACTCGTACGCAAGAAAATATTATATCCAACAGCAGAACACCTGAGAGCATATAGGGGAATACCAACGAATACTCGAAACCAAATTGAAGCCTACAGACCCACTGAAAAATCTCGAACTCCATGATTTGGCAAGCAGGATCGCCTCTAGTATACAAGTAGCAACAAAATAGATCTGCGCGAAATACAAGAAAAAGCACAACAAATTGAGACCAGAAACAATCCAATTAACAGAACAAAGACGAAAAACACGTCGAGACTCACGGGAGTACAAACAGCTAACTAGACCATCAGTAAACATATTCGAAAATATCTAAAGACACACAAGACAAAAATGATCGAAAACACCATAGAGAATGCCAACATGAAAGTCCTCCGATCAAGAATATCGAGGGGTAGGGCAACATACACAAGATAAAAAATGATGAAGGAACTGTTACCGAAAAAACACAAACCTGTATCGCAGTCGAAACATTTTATCAGACACTCTATAAATCAGGCAAAAAAATAAAACCCACACTGAAAGAAGACAGATCATGAACCTTGGCTCAGAAGAAATGCCCGAAATTAATAGAGATGAAATGATATCCGCATTACAACATATGAAAAATAGAAAATCTCCTGGAGAGGACAACGTCACAAATGAAATGTTGAAAATGGGTGGAAATACTCTGATAGAGTCGGTTCTAATACTTCTAAATAAATGCCTTGAGGAAAGTAACATAACCGAATCGTGGCAAAACGCAGAATTGATTCTGCTTTTCAAAAAGGGAGACCACACAAGCTTGGAAAATTATCGACCGATTAGCCTGCTCTCATACCTACATAAACTACTAACAAAAATCATAACAAAACGAATAACAAATAAACTAGATTTTTATCAACCTATGGAGCAGGCAGGCTTTCGCAGAGGTTTCAGCACAATACACCATTTGCAAACCATCCACACCCTCATTGAGAAAACAACCGAGTAAAACATTCCAATTCACTTAGCCTTTGTTGTCTACCACAAAGCCATTGATCCCATAGAAACTTGGTCAAATAGTTGATGGAATTCGTCGTTACTACGTGATAATTTAACATGATGAACAAAAACTGAGTTTGAACTTACTACGTTTATTATCACAAAAATACTTTGAAAAATTCAACACTGCGATTGCAATGTCGGTTACTAGATCATCATCGGGCAGATTGAGCTAAGAACTTCTTAAGTTCTTAACTAAATCTGCCCGATTATGGTCTAGTGACCGAAATTGCAATCGCAGTGTTAAATTTTTCAAAGTATTTTTGTGATAATAAACGTAGTGAATTCGAAACTTGGTCAATTCTAGAAAGCCTAGACCGAGCACAAATCGATTCGAGGTATACAAGACTGCTTGACTATAATACACAAACGCAACCCTACAAGTGAAGGTCAACGAAGACATCAAAACAGACAAAGTGAGTATTAATAATTCAAATCAAAACACTTGGCTTACTGTTTCCTCCCTGAATCATCTGCGCTTCCCAGATGATATAGTATTAATCAGCAGCAGCATCGAAGAGTTAAAGATAATATTCGAACAATTGCTACAAGCATCCAAACACATTGGCTTGAAAATGAATATGAGCAAAACAAAAATTATGAGTCCTGAAGAGACGGAGATTACCATTGATAACCACAGATTCGAGAACGTCGATGAATACATATATCTAGGAAATAAAATTAAAGAAGGAAAAGAAAATCAACTGGCCGATATTTCCCGACGAATAAGCTTGGGTTGGACGGCCTTTGAAAATCTTAAACATATTGTCCGTAACACAGATATCCCGATAAACTTAAAAACAAAAGTCTATGAGACATGTATTTTACCTGTGATGACGTATGGACTCGAAACTATGACCTTGACTCAAAAAAGTACCGATCGACTAAAGACCCCCCAAAGAGCAATGGAGCGTGCTATGTTGGGTATCAGTCTTTGAGACAAAATAATAAACGAGGAGATCCGAAGAAAAACAAAAGTCACAGACATCATCTCAAAAATCGCCACACAGAAAAGGAGATGGGTAGGTCACGTGGCCAGACAAGATTCAAAAAAATGGACCAGCAAAGTAATCAAATGGAGACCTAAAACTACAAAGAGGAGTATCGGTCAAAAAAGTGGAGGGGATAAGTTGGTTCAGAAGCGCACAAGACAGAGAAGCATGGAGAGGTGTGGCAGAGGCCTACGTTCAGCAGTGGACAAATGAAGGCTGAGAAGATTCGGTCATCGCGCAGCTGCAATTAGTCGCCGTTGGACTTTTTTTGTAGAAAAATTTCAGAGACCGATGTTACTTCAATGATCTACAAACAATTGACTCACTGAAGAATAACATTCTTCAAACTATTCGACAAATTGGGCCACAAACAATCGACAATGTACTGCAAAGTTGGTTGCAAATGAGGGACTACTGTCAAGCTAGCTGCAGCGGCCATTTAAATTAAATGGTTTTTTATAATTAATATCCTTTCTTATATATATATATATATATATATATATATATATATATATATATATATATATATATATATATATATATATATATATATATATATATATATATATATATATATATATATATATATATATATATATATACAGGGTCAATTCAAAATAAAGAAGATTGTGCAAATTTTCATTTACAATATATGGCAAGCGGTTTTCCATACCCTGTATATCGTAGGTCGATTTCAGATATATCGTTTGAGAGAGAACCACTGTAGAATATTTAATCAAAAATTAATTTCAATTGGACTTGGCATAACTTTATAATTTGAAATATTCTGAGTGACAAATATTTGAAAAAAAAACGAAAAATGCCAAAAATCTCGAAAACCGTCAATATTTTCGAAATAAAGATTTTTATAAAGTATCTTTCATTTTCTATGTAGAAACCGAAAAAGCGATAAAAAATATAGGATGCCATTTGAAAAAACATTGTTGGTATCCGCCCAGAAAAAATTGAACACCCTGTGTGACCGACAATATTTTCATTTTGTCGAGCTCGAGCAATAACGTGATATTATAGAAATATAGATTTCTATCTGTTTCCTAAATAGAGATATGGAACACCGCGCCACTGTTGCAGGACCCTGTATATATATATATATATATATATATATATATATATATATATATATATATATATATATATATATATATATATATATATATATATATATATATATATATATATATATATATATATATATATATATATATATATATATATATATATATATATATATATATATCTTCTGACAATTATTAGCAATAACAGGCTTGTTGAATCTTAAAAAACTCGATTTTATTAAAGAGTTGACGTTTCGCCACGACATTCGTGGCATTATCAAAACTTTTGAAAAAATTGAAATTTCTTTGACATTTATTGATTTGAAAAAATTTGAATAGAAACAGACTACTCTGTTTCACTAAAATTTTTCGGCTGTGGCCGTTCTTTGTTATTTATTACGTGCTATTCAGTCCAATATTAACATTCAAATCTGTTATTATTAGATGGTAAGGGAAACCACAGAAACCTTCACCCACGTAATGTTCGAAATAGGTTCAAATTATTTTGATTTTGAAGAGTCAAAGAATAGGGTACTATTTATCTTTTTTCAAAAATTTCTCATTTCGGCTGTGGCCGTCTTCAGTTATTAATTACGTGCTATTTAGTCCAATATAAACAGACAGGTCTGTTGATATTAGATGGGAAGGGAACCACAGAAACCTTCACCCACGTAATGTACAAAATAGGTTTAAAATATTTTATTGTTGTCTTTAAAAAGACATTACTTGTAATTTTGGAGATCACATCTGTGGAAAGATGGCTAAACCATATATGTCAATTTTTGTTAGTTTACAGGAGAGCAGTTTAAAGTTTCAAACTCAATTATAAATTTAGGGATAAAAGTATTTGTTAATGTTTTTTAGAAATTGTATGTAAAGCTGGAAGAAGTTTCAAGGTGTAAAGTATGAAGGTAGTTGGTTTTACACATTCTGAAATACTTTTGATATTTTGATCATATATGGTTATGCCATCTTATGATTTAATCTTTTTATTTATATATCAAAATGGAAAAAGGGAAATATAAAACAAGATTTGTGAACCTAATGATAATTTAATTTTTCCTCAAAAGTACAAATTGCGTTTTTATCTCTAAACATAACAATCTAGTCGTCAGAATCAGAATCTAAAGTATCACCACCTAATTCATCATATTCCGTTTGTATTGGAAGTTGTTGGTAAATTCTCATAAAAGGCATGGCAGTCCTTTGTCAATGAGGTCTAGCATCGATAGAAGGTCCTTCTTTTTCTTCGAGTTGATGCCCAAGGGACCGTTGTACGAGCGAGAGACAGTCATGTTATCGAGTGATGGTCGGCCTCTTCTTTTCCCTCTTCTTAAATCAAGAGTTTTAAATGGCGCTTCGTCGTCAAGGGTGTACTTGAACTGGATTGTTCCAAACGCCTTAGTATATCTTAGCCACTTGATCTTTAGCCAAGAAACCTTTTCACCGTCGATGTCGCTCGTTCGTTTCACTAAAAGATAACCTAGGAGCTTGGAAAATGCCAAAAATCTTGCCCGATGTCCACGACTGTAAATTTCGATTTTCCCCTAAGCGAGCGTACAAACTGGAACCAGTCTCGAGGCACCATTATTTTAAAATCATTCGAAATGTGTTTTTTGCACCTTTCAATTCTAGCGTGGTCACTGTCACACTCAAGGCAAAAGAAATTTCTGATCAATTGTTTCAATACTTGGTTTCTTCTGAATGGCATAAAGAAACATAACCGCCATATTGATATTGCGGTTTTGTCCTCCGCAAGTGTCAGAATATGTTGTGACATGCTGAACAGTCTCCGATAAAGTCATCAATTTTGGGTATAGACATGAAGCAATTTGGTCAGCCACCTCTGCCTCCCAATTACTTCGTACCACATTGGAACAAACAGATGATTCAGTGGGGGAACAATCACGAAAAAGCTATTTTGAATATTGTCAAGGTCAATCATTTCCAACTTTTCGTTAATTCCGAACAAAGTTGGCTTCGAAATATGCGATATTTATTCTGGATTTTCATCATTTAAGAACAGGTCCTGATCTTCCGCCAGAGACAACAACTTCATTTATTATATTTTTTTTATTATCATTATTTCGATTTGGAGTTTTTAACAGCAGTGTAGAATTAGCAGGTTTCGAGAAATAAAGTTTTCCACCGCCCTTCTCACAAATTCATATTTTTAAATTACAAATCCTTTAGCAAACACCGTTCAATAAAAAAACCACAATCAGCACACACTGAATGTTTTATTTCTCGTAAATTCAAAAGGAGGTTCTAACCTGTACTAACACGCTTTAGGCCTTCCTCAACGACCACATGCCGACAACAGAAAACAATTGGTAGGCTGGCAAAAAGCAAACAGATCAACATATCGCTTCGGAATCCATTGAAATTTCCTATAAAGAAAAGAAGATGGCAAAAACCAAATATGATTACATATAGGTAATGGGCCATCTTAAAAGAAAATTATAAGTGGTTGGGTTCATGGGGAGGAAGTGAAAACATATATGCCTGCATATTTAGTTTTGCCATCTTTGAAATGAACCCATATCAGTATGAATGGTGATGTCAATATACAATATATCAACATATTGTTTATTGCCACCTTCTTAAACAAACTGTAGTCATCGATTTATAAGGAGACAATAATAGGTATAAGGCATATATGGTATTGCCAACGTAAGCCGTCGCTTTTTTCAACATATTTGTTTTTGACACTTTTCAATTAGACAACACAGAAATATATGTAGCATACCTTATTTTGCCATCTTCTAGATCTTATCACGACAATCATATAGGTGTAAAAATCTCAAAACGGCAAAATTTTGACATATATGCTTTTGCCATCTTACCACAGACATGTTCTAAACTATACTTTCTTTTTAAAAAAATTGAAAATTCTAGATGTTTAGATTTTGTCTAAGAAGATGAGTTGATATGGTTAGAGTTTGTTTGTTGATTATTTTGTTTTGATTTATGTTGTTTCTTAGAAAAATTAAAGAATTAAATCTGCGTATATTGAACTCAAATGTTTGATATCTGTTCTATCATTTACGACTTTATTTAAATTTTTTTGAATATGTACCTTTTCTAAAATTTCTCTGCGTTTTCGATCATTTTCTATTTCTGAAATTTTTGTGTTATTAAAGTTGAAAGTATGATTCTCATTGTTTTTATGTTTTATTAGTGCTGTGGTTTGAGTTCTGGTATATTTGTGTGGTTTTATTCTTTCTAGCCTGTTATTGCTAATAATTATCAGAAGAATGTAGAAATAGTTCACAGGCAACAACAATTCGAATAAATCTATATATATATATATATATATATATATAATATATATCTATATATCATATATATATATAGTATATATAATATATATATATATAGTATATATATATATATATATATATATATATATACTATTTATATATCAGACATGAAATTTTTTTTTCGAAACGTGGTCTTGGAGGTCGAAAACGGATGGGAAAAAAATACTCCCGCACCTGACTGCTTTCCTTCGATACACTGCAATAGTATTTATTTTATGGGATAAAATACGACTAAAAATAAACCATCAGCAGGCTCTTGCACCGTTTTATTATAAAACGTCGTTTAACAAAACTTGGTATGCGGAGTTTAAGACGGCTTAAACATCGTTTATATTTTGGTACAAGCGAAAATGTCAAATTAAACTTGGTTTATCATTAAACTTCGTTTAACAATATACGGTGCAAGAGCCTACAGATGGCCTACCGATTATATATAAGTATATGTAGATATATATATATATATATATATATATATATATATATGTATATATAGTATATTATAGTATATATATGTATATATATTATATTGTATACTATATATATATATATATATATATATATATATATATATATATATATATATATCCGGTGGTTTATTTTTAGTCGTATTTTATCCCAAAAAATACATACTATTTCAGTGAATCGAAGGAAAGCAGTCAGGTGCGGGAGTATTTTTCCCATCCGTTTTAGATCTCCTATTATTGCCTTTTCAGTATTATTAATTACTTGTCTTTTATTATTGCAATATTAGCAGACCTAACTGCTGATATTGGACTGAAATAGGTTCAAATTATTTTGATTTTGAAGAGTCAAAGAATAGGGTACTATTTATCTTTTTTTCAAAAATTTCTCATTTCGGCTGTGGCCGTCTTCAGTTATTAATTACGTGCTATTTAGTCCAATATAAACAGACAGGTCTGTTGATATTAGATGGGAAGGGAACCACAGAAACCTTCACCCACGTAATGTACAAAATAGGTTTAAAATATTTTATTGTTGTCTTTAAAAAGACATTACTTGTAATTTTGGAGATCACATGTTCTAAACTATACTTTCTTTTTAAAAAAATTGAAAATTCTAGATGTTTAGATTTTGTCTAAGAAGATGAGTTGATATGGTTAGAGTTTGTTTGTTGATTATTTTGTTTTGATTTATGTTGTTTCTTAGAAAAATTAAAGAATTAAATCTGCGTATATTGAACTCAAATGTTTGATATCTGTTCTATCATTTACGACTTTATTTAAATTTTGTTGAATATGTACCTTTTCTAAAATTTCTCTGCGTTTTCGATCTTTTTCTATTTCTGAAATTTTTGTGTTATTAAAGTTGAAAGTATGATTCTCATTGTTTTTATGTTTTATTAGTGCTGTGGTTTGAGTTCTGGTATATTTGTGTGCTTTTAATCTTTCTAGCCTGTTATTGCTAATAATTATCAGAAGATTAGAAATAGTTCACAGGCAACAACAATTCGAATAAATATATATATATATATATATATCTTTATATATATATATATATATATATATATATATATATATATATATATATATATTTATTATATATATATATATATATATATATATATATATATTTATATATCAGACATGAAATTTTTTTCGAAAAACGTGGTCTTGGAGGTCCAAAACGGATGGGAAAAAAATACTCCCGCACCTGACTGCTTTCCTTCGATACACTGCAATAGTATTTATTTTATGGGATAAAATACGACTAAAAATAAACCATCAGCAGGCTCTTGCACCGTTTTATTATAAAACGTCGTTTAACAAAACTTGGTATGCGGAGTTTAAGACGGCTTAAACATCGTTTGTCCACGACTGTACTATAAATCATTCATTATACGTGTGCTTCCTGAAGTATAATTATACCTATTATTCACTAGTGTGTATAATGGTTTATTATACACTGCATGACGTCACACTCAAAACGTATGTCCAAACTTGAGACTATCATGCACATTGTTAGGATAGTATTGTTATTAGATTTATAGGTTTTATGTAACTAAGTTAACTTTTAGGCAAATTATTAAACTAATATTTAATATAATGCCCAACTTATTGAATATTTACTCTAATAAATTATCTATTTCATTTTTATCAGAGTGAAAGAAAGGAGTGGAATCGATGTCAAGTGAAATAGTTGACGTTTACGTGATAATGCAGTTTTCAGTGAACACAGAAAATGTTATGTCAACGCTTTTGATAACTATTTTTATTGTTGAAAATGCAGATTATTACCAATTTTTTCGAGGAAGTCGTGGACAAAGTATATTATTCTACTCGCACAAAATTACAATTTTTCACTCGGGTGAATTGCGACACTCGCTTGCAGCTCGTGTCGCAAACTTCACCCTCGTGAAAAATAGCAATCATTTTGTGCTCGTTGAATAATATACTATTATATTTTGGTACAAGCGAAAATGTCAAATTAAACTTGGTTTATCATTAAACTTCGTTTAACAATATACGGTGCAAGAGCCTACAGATGGCCTACCGATTATATATAAGTATATGTAGATATATATATATATATATATATATATATATATATATATATATATATATATATATATATATATATATATATATATATATATATATATATATATATATATATATATATATATATATATATATATATATATATATATATATATATATATATATATATATATATATATATATATATATATATATATATATATATATCCGGTGGTTTATTTTTAGTCGTATTTTATCCCAAAAAATACATACTATTTCAGTGAATCGAAGGAAAGCAGTCAGGTGCGGGAGTATTTTTCCCATCCGTTTTAGATCTCCTATTATTGCCTTTTCAGTATTATTAATTACTTGTCTTTTGTTATTGCAATATTAGCAGACCTAACTGCTGATATTGGACTGAATAACGCGTAGTTAGCAAGACGGCCACAGCCGTAATTTATTTTCTATAACAAAGAGGATGGTTGTGGAACATCAGATTGAAATTGATATTCAAAAACAGACTTCGATTTCAACAAGTAATGATACTTCAACTAAAATGTTAGAAACACTAAAATATTGTTAATTTAGCTGCATATAAAAAAATATATACTCATATATTGAATCACGAAACTAATGACTTTGAGTATTATATTGACATATTCATTTTATTTATCATTAATCAGAAGCAAACATTGAATTAGTCAATAAATATTCAGGAGACCTTCACTCAAAAAATTTCAATATTCAGGTACACATTTTGCATTTGGAATATTGCAAATCAATTTAACTTTTTGAATCATATTCAACTATCATTAATAAATTTAATGTAGATTATATAAATATTATAATATTAAAAAATAAGATAAATAATCATTGTATTCTTCTGTTCTCATAAAACAAGGTGATTGGAAAATGATATATTTAAAATATTGAGATGAGTTGATCATTTTCGTGGAACTCAATTGAAGGCTCTAACTAAACTTCTTCAATCTTTCTCATAAGTATCGATCGTCATATCATAGATTTTGCTATAAAGGTGGCAGTCCCACAATATTTTATATGATTATTAGCAGATAAAGTATGAAATATTAAATTGTTCAATTAAATCTTTACATATCTTTTTTATTGATACTACTTGTAACTTTGTCTAACGAAACATGTAATACAACGAACAAAGATTGCCCATATCGTTAAATTGCGACCTTTGTCAGTATAAAAGCAAGGAATAATTTCATTGTTAAGTTGTTCATTAAGCAACGGACACAAGCGTTCGAGATTTATATTATCAGTGTGACCATTAAATTAATCACTATGACAATTATCGAAACTTTGCTCTCATTTCTTATTCTTGTGAAATATTATATCTTGTGGAATATACGGAATTTCCAGAAAAATTATTCAGATAATGTGAGATGTTTAGTTGGAAAGACAGCAATTGTTACCGGTGGTAGTTCTGGTAAGAAGAAAAATGTTTAATTTTTGAAAACTTTCTGTATTTTGATATCAAAATTTTTGTTTATTAAAATCTTGGAATTTTCAATTTATTATGACTTGAACAAAGTCATTACATAAACATTTAAAGTTTATGAATTACAAGAGCAGTATAAACTTTTCAACTATTTTGGGATAATCAACATAGTGAAACCAAGTTTTATTTGAGTTCATGAATAGTAAATTTTTTATAATAAATACTTTTTCCTCTCTATAGCCAACTATAGATTTTTTATAATCAATCGCAGAATAACATATTCATGCATTGTATTACTAAAAATTATTGCGACTTATTTTCCTAGATTTTTAGAAGTTTAGATAAATTCACCAAAAATCCATTTTTCGAATAATTTCGGGATTTTCAACTAAAAGTTGCAATGAATCTAGTAGCTTATTGTCCGCAGATAATTCATTGAGTTTGTCAGTTTGGTTCGCAAGGTTTGCTTTTGATATTGTGGTAGTGGTATTCTTTTTGTTATTGTGGAAGTTTGGATTGTTATTATTCAAATGTTGTGGCGCTTATTCAAAAAGTTTTATTGAAAAGACGGGATATACTGATGAACTTAATAAATTATCTGACTCTTCTGAAAATAATAGGCAAACAGATTCATTAGAACTTTCATTAAAAAACACTAAATTGCCCCCAAAATGGATTTTTGATGTATTACGTAAAGACGACCAGAACATTCGATTACCAGTACGTAATTAAAAAATACAATTTCTAGGAATTTCAAGAATATGCCTTCATTTGTGAATCAATTACGTGTGTAAGTTTTGAAAGTTATAGCTACTTACTAGAACATTTTAATTGATATGTTTTAAATGGTAATACATCCTATATGAGATTTGAAGTTTATTGTAATAGGAATAATATAATATGATATTAAAACAACGTTAAATAGAAGCAATTCAGAGTTTAAATAATATGATCCACTGTTTCCATCATACTGTACAGAGTGGTCCAAATTGGACACTTTTGATAGGGAACACCAATTTCTAGAGGAGTTAGAGAAAAACTAGCCTACATGCTACGAGGTTGATTTTCGTGAGAAAATGAATGCCGAAAACCGCACTTTGATATCTTGACTTGTTCGAAAGATACAAGGTGTTTTTCAATTTTGTGCATTTCTGACCCAACTCCGTAACTTTTTTATTTTTGAATATTTCATGTTTCTGTGAAAACATTCTTGAGGCACTTTTTTGAAAGAAATCCAATGGTGTTCCTAGTTTTTCATCAAAAAATATGGTTTAGAAGCTATGACATAAACTTGTATTTTTTCTTATAGACCACCCTGTATTTTTTACATATTCGTGTTTGAAATAAAATTCTAGTTTCAAATATATATATTAGTTGCTACTTTTCTTTGAAAACATTCATTTTGTGGCAGTTTTCGAATTATTTTAGATGTATTTTCAAAATCTGGGTTGCCATGCCTGAATATGAAACAAATTACCTTAGCAACTACAGTCTATGCGTACTGTCAAACAATTATTATTAAATGCAGTTTGCTTCACAAGTTTAGTGTGCTTCTTTGAACTGAGTTTTGAAATTACTAGAATATTTATCTGCATGTTAATTCAAAATGTATGAAAATTACGAAAAATATGATATGCTAAAGTGTAATCACATGAAGATGCTCAGGCTGCCATTAATCTTTACTTTGACCGATATCCTGAAAGGAGACAACCGTTCCAGGATATTATGTTCACTAGATTGCAGCAAAACCTAGTTAATTACGGTTCTTTTTCAAAACCAAGGACAAAAGTTCACGAAGCCAGTAAGTAATAGAGATAGAGAATTAGAAGAAATAACGGTTTTGGGGGAAATACAAAACCAACCCAATATTTCACTTCGCAAAATGTAGTTGAATACAGGTATTCCAAAGACTACAACAACGCGAATTCTAAATAAGAATAAATTCAAACCGTATCAAAACTTTGGACAGAACATCATATGGACTGATGAAGCATGCGTTAGCAGCTCTTTCTACAATAGGACTTTGGAAAATCCACATATTATATTGGAGACACAAAATCAAGGCCGATACAGTTTCAGTGTTTGGGTCGGTAGTTTTAGAGGAAGGTTTATCGGTGCCTATATCTGTGAGGGTAACCTTACAGCAGCGGGATATTTGGAAATATTGCGGGAGTTTGTTGAACCAATAATGGATGATTTGCCATTAAAATAAATGGAGAATACTTCCAACAAGACAAGGCACCGTGTCATAACGCACACATCATAACGGCGTATTTAAACGAAATATTTACGGACAATAATTGGCTTGGCAACCGGGGTCCTGTTCATTGGGCGGCAAGATCCCCCGATCTTACGCCTCCAGATTTTTACCTCTGGGGAAGAGTAAAGGACCTCACATATAAACGCCATCCTGATTCCCGAAAAGCGTTGGAAACACCAGTGCGACATGCCTTTCGTTCAATACCTGCGATAGAATTGATTAATGCTGTCAATAATTTTAGTCATGTTTTGATTTGGTGTTCAATTCGAACACATGTTGTATATAGTTTAAAAACATTGTTGTAGGTACTTGTTATTCTATCTTTTGATTAAATTAATGAGTTATTACAAAATAGACACTAATTATTTTTTTAACAGCTGTTATGTAGAACTATTTTGTTTCGTATTTAGGCATGGCTACCCAGATTTTGAAAATTCATCCAACATAATTCGAAAACAACCACAAAATGAATGTTTTCAAAGAAAAGTAGCAACTATTATATTTATTTGAAACGAGAATTTTATTTCAAACACGAATATGTAAAAAAATACAGGGTGGTCGATTAGAAAAAATACAAGTTTATGTCATAGCTTCCAAACCATATTTTTTGATGAAAAACTAGGAACACCATTGGATTCCTTTCAAAAAAGTGCCTCAAAAATGTTTTCACAGAAATAAAAAATATACAAAAATAAACAAGTTACGGGGTTGGGTCAGAAATGCATAAAATTGAAAAACACCTTGTATCTTTCGAACAAGTCAAGATACCAATGTGCGGGTTTCGGCATTCATTTTCTCACAAAAATCGACCTCGTAGCATGTAGGCTAGTTTTTCTCTAACTCCTCTAGAAATTGGCGTTTCCTATCAAAAGTGTACAAAACTGCCTCTCGAGTAATCCAAACACGAACATGAAGTTACATTTTGACAAAATTCAAATCCTTAAGGTTTAAATATTGGATTTCTTTTTCCATTATTTTGTGATAATACAATTTTAAATATTAATGAGAATCAATATACTTTGTTTTTTATCATTATTTTTATTCAATTACTTGCGACTGTAGTTTCATAGTACTATTACATTTTCGCTTCAAAATGTAGTAGGTACTACTACGACATTCTTGAACAAAAATGTATTAGTACTACGAAACTGCAGTCGCAAGTAATTGAACTGAAATAGTGATCAAAAACAAGGTCTGTTGTTACTCATTTATACCTTAAGGTTTAGGCATTATAATTCTCATTAAAACACACTTCTTTTGACCGGATAATCCAAAAATGCTAATACAGAAAGCTTCATTAGAAAAAACAAATCTTTGATACCTTTTAGGCTTTTGTGATGTTCTGTTTAATATGAAATATATATATATATATATATATATATATATATATATATATATATATATATATATATATATATATATATATATATATATATATATATATATATATATATATATATATATATATATATATATATATATATATATAGATATATATATATATACAGTGCTTTCATGATGAAAGGAACAAATTCATTAAAAAATTAGGTTTCTATTTCATGTTAAAATCCTCGGACAGGTCGATTAGTATTTTTATTTGGGCAATTTTCGCAATAAAAATTTTGTATACAGGGTGTCTCATTCAAGAGCTATGGCTTTGTCATTAGTTTTTAAAGGTAATACCCTGTATATTATTTCACTTTACAATTCTACGATAAATTCGTATCACTATTTGTGAACATACCATATGCCTCAACTTGATGGATTCCCAGATTATAACGGAGATAGTGGAGCACCTGGAGATTTAGAATGTGGATTAAAAGTACAAAAAAAAATTTAGGTAAACATTGTCATTAAATCTGAAGAATGAAATTTCACATGTACCATCTGAATTCATTCACTGGTGCTGTATAGTCCGCAGTTTTCACGTTTTTAACGCTCCAGGCACTACACTACTTCATTGTTTAAGAAAATGCAATTACTTGAGAGAGAACGTATTGGAGTACTTATGATGATTGGTTTTGGAGATAGGGTGCGTTCACAAGAAGAAGTCTGCAATCTATTCAATGAAAATCATCCTGATCGTCCGCCAATTACTAGATCGACAGTCAGCAAAATTGAATCAAAATTCAGGAGATACGGCCACGTTAGAGATTTACCTAAAGGAAGACCACCGAGAGTATCTGAAGAAACAGTGCTGAACGTTCTACTAGAAACCCAAGATAACCCTCATACATCCATTACTACAATTTCCAATAATTTCAATTTATCAGTAGGGTCCGTGCATAAAATACTTAAGGTAAATAAGTATCATCCCTATAAAATTAAGCTGGTACATGAATTATTAGAAGACGATTTTGACCGCAGAGTACAGTTTTGTGAGCAGATTCTTGAAATTCATAATCAACATCTAAATTTCATTACAAACATAATTTTTTCTGATGAAGCCACCTCTACTTTAAATGGCCACGTCAACAGACAAAACTGTAGGTATTGGGCGACCGAGAATCCTCATTGGATGCAAGAATGCCACACATAGCGGCCTCAAAAAATTAATACATGGGCAGCGATTGTTCGAAATCGTATAGTTGGTCCCTATTTTTTTGAAGGAACACTAAACGGAGAGGACTACTTGAACTTTCTCCCGTTCGAACTCATTCCGGCTTTAGCTGTTTTGTTTCCTAACCCACAAGATCCTGACATACCTAATAACGAGATATGGTTTCAACAAGATGGGGCACCTCCTCACTATTCAATCGCTGTTCGACAATTTCTTGATGCAACTTTTCCCAACAGATGGATAGGACGGAGAGGTCCGATTGAGTGGCCGCCAAGATCACCGGACATAACCCCATTGGATTTTTTCTTATGGGGTTATTTGAAGTCTAAAGTTTATTTGAATAGACCAAATAATATTGATGATCTAAAAGAGAGAATCAGGCAGGAAATAAGACTTATCAGTCCAGAAGTAATTGAAAATGTGCAACGGGAAACATTGAATCGACTTCAAAAATGTCTCGAAGTAAACGGACAACAGATTGAACATATGTAAAAATTAAATTAGTAATTACATTTGTGTGTTTTCATATCGTACCTCTCATTACCCACTATCTCCGTTTCTGGCAATCCATCGAGTTGAGGCATATGGTATGTTCACAAAAAGTGATAAGAATTTATCGTAGAATTGTAAAGTGAAATAATATACAGGGTATTACCTTTAAAAAAACTAATGACAAAGCCATAGCTCTTGAATGAGACACCCTGTATACAAAATTTTTATTGCGAAAAATGCCCAAATAAAAATACTAATCGACCTGTCCGAGAATTTTTAACATGAAATAGAAACCTAATTTTTTAATGAATTTGTTCCTTTCATCATGAAAGCACTGTATATATATTATATATATATATATATATATATATATATATATATATATATATATATATATATATATATATATATATATATATATATATATATATATATTTTATATATATTATATATATATATATATATATATATATATATATATATATATATATATATATATATATATATATATATATATATATATATATGCATATATTTATATAAATAGTTTGATTATCGGCGGTTGTAGAAAAATTAAAAGGAATGATAATTATCGAGTTGGCGGTGAGAAGACTGAATAAAATCCCTTGTTGTTAATGTCTGGACATTTCGCCATACTGGCTCGATTACTTCATCAGGACAAAAAACATGTATTGTAACATTGTTTTTTATTGTCAGAATTATTTTCTTTGTAGTATTCTCTTGGTGAATTCATTAAAGAATGGCAAAATATTGAGATGTCGCAAAAAGAGATTTTGTTCCTGAATAGAGGAAATTTAAAATGTTCAATAGAAGTCTTTTTTTAATTTAATTCCTGTTTATTTGATAAATTGGGTATTTATATTGTAACGAAATAAAAAAACACTAATAATTATTTTCACGTCCACTAAGTGAATATTGCAGTACGTTTACTGAACAATAATATTATCCAGAAAAAATTCATAACATATTCAATTGTTCCATTAAAGAAATGGCCTCGATCAAAGGACACGAAATAAATCAATTCTAATGAATATTGGAACAATTTGAATTATACAAAATTTTATGATATGTAAACTTCAGTCTCATTCACACAGAAGTGAATCATTTGGCAAAATCAATAAATTTTGTGAAATTATTGAAAATAATCTTTTAAGATTTGTCGTTTCGTGATTTAGTGTCGGTATCTATTTCTATTCAAAGAACCATTTGATTTTGTGCTAAATATCTGCTGCAGAAACATTGCCATTTCTGAAATAAAAATAGTAGTTACTTATGTAGAGTGAAACTCTTCATTTTCGAGTCTCCAATGACCAAATTATGTTCATCAAAATATTAAAATAATGGTGGATAAAATACGCATGACGCACGTTTCGATGAAACTTCACCTTCTTCAGATCCTGAATGCAAAATGAATATATTTCTCCAATATATTCAATACAAGAAATGAATAAATTACAGATTTTGTAGAAACAGTAAATTCAAAGGTAGTTATAAATAATTAGTAAGATAGAAACAACTCATTTTAAAGTGTTAATCAGGTCCCCTATAATTTTGAAAAGATTGAGAAGAGGGGCTTGTAGTAGGTATGATCGATTTGGGTATTCAAATGGGAACCTGAATGTTTTAGTGCAGTCATTGAAGCGTAAAATAGGTTTTTACCGTCGAAATTTTTTACTATAAACCGATTTACATGAAATTGAATTAGGCTTATCTTACCCTTAACTTCAAAAGTGATATTGACCCGAACTCCGTTTTCACACTGGAGTGGTTGCCATCCCTGTCCAGTGGTGGAAATTTTCAAAATAACCTTGGATATCGATAGAAGACTTAATTTTAAGCAAAAAATGTTTCACAAAGTTTTTTCAGAAACCCAACACTTTTCAAGTTATTGGCAATTTAAAATTCTGAAGTTTCAGTTTACTAATGTTTAGTTTACTGAGTAGAAAAAATAAGATTAGTTTTTGGGTCATAACTCCTTCAATTTAAAGCTATCACAACTTATAAAGAACCATTTTAAAGGTAATTGAAAGAGCTACAACTTTTTTAATTAAAATATGTAGTGAAAAACCCTTTATTTCGAAACGGTGAAGGGTCAAAGGGCTCGAAAGAGACTGTGATTTCGCTACCGCGCGCTCTTTAAACAATCATATCTCCGTCAATTTTCGCGTAACAGGAAAAAAACAAAACCAAAATTTTTGCCAAAAAAAACCTACATTTTTTATAATAATACTTTTTTACGTATCTTTCATTATTTTTGAGATATTATGAAAAGAAGGTGGTTTCTCTAAAAATTCGAAATTTTTTTTATCTTAAAATCGTGATCTTTTCGAGAAATATGTATTTCAAAGCATTCGAACTGCTAGAATCCATCAAAATCTTTATATTAAAGTTAATTCTAGATGGAATACGATTAATTTCAATTTTGGTGGAAATGGCACTTATGAAACCCATTGATTTAAAAAAAAAACCATTAGATGTTCTTCTTTTTTTCATTACAGCTCACTCATTTTACGTGCAAAAGACTCTTATCAGTGCTCATTTTGAAGCTGATATCTAATACTATAAAATTCTTTTTGTTTAGAATGCATAAAACTTATTCGCTCTCCGCTAGATGGCATTGAATATATCGATGAAATTTCAGACAAAATAAAAAACGGCTTTGATCTTCAATATCTCGCTTAATATTGCACTTAGAACACTCTTTAAGAAACTAATTTGTTCATTTTTTCACCTGCTACAATTTTGTTCATTATAATATTATCGTTAAAATTCATTTTTTTGGAGATATTTGCAAAAAACCGTTGAAAATCGTGGAAAAATTCCGAATTTTCAATTGCCACTAACTTGAAAAGTATTGGGTTTCTGAAAAAACTTAATGGGACATGTTTTGCTTAAAATTAGCTCTTCTATCGATATAAGAGGTAAATTTGGAAAATAAACGACCACCAAAAAGGGGTGGCAACCACCCCCAGGGTGAAAACGGAGTTCGGGTGGATATCACTTTTGAAGTTAAGGGTGAGATTAGCCGGATTTTAAAATTTCATCTAAATCGGTTAATAGTAAAAAAATGTCTGAGCTAAAAAGCTTCAATGACTGCACTATTTGCCTTTATTAATCTGTAATGATTCTAGAAGATGTAGTTGAGTTCCTTCATTTCCAGCATAAAGTATTTTGAAGTCAAAATTGAATGTGTGATTTTTTAGGATTATATGTTTTTCATCAAAAGTAGGTTTCATATGTTTTTTTTTGTAACTCGAGGGACCTACAGTTTAACGCCGGTTCCGAACGGCCAATGGGCTTGTAAACTATGTACATTACCCAACAATTTTCAATCATAAATAACCACTAAATTCCGGACATACACAACACCCAAGAGCCAGGTGGGACTCGAACCCACAAACCTCGGTTTACAAACGGTATAAGGCGGTTCACCTTACCGCTGGTCTACCGAGGCCTCGATTCATATGTTCGATATATCGGAGAAATATATTATGTTCGATATATCGGAGAAATATATTCGTTTTGCATTCAGCCTCTGCAAAAGGTTTCACCGAAACATGCATGATGCGTGTTTTATCTAATAAACGTGTAAACTGTTTCTAATAACCATTATTTCATTATGTTTATTAATATACATCAAGTATCGGCCTTATCAATCCAAAACTTTTATTATTCACTAAACCTAATGTGAAGTGCAAGTGATC
This sequence comes from Cynegetis impunctata, assembly GCA_030704885.1. Taxonomy (NCBI): domain Eukaryota; kingdom Metazoa; phylum Arthropoda; class Insecta; order Coleoptera; family Coccinellidae; genus Cynegetis; species Cynegetis impunctata. The sequence goes on along the minus strand of JARQZK010002251.1, from coordinate 260,445 downwards.
GTTAAATGAATTAAATACCTACTTATTTTCAAAGTAGTGGCCATTTGCGATTCAGACACGGCACAAATGAGATCATCAACATACTTTTTGCACGATCAGTCATTTTTGACGGCTTACAATGTCTGCTCCCATGACAGGAAGTTACATTTACTGATGCCAGAATGGTAGGTGATTACTTATCGTTCAGCGAAGGGTAAGTAATTACCCACCGTTCTGGCATCAGTGAATTAAGCTATACCTAGGTATAAAAAAATTCAAATTGCAAATTATTTATTATTTATTAGGTAGGTATTTTAAAAGATAAATTAACAAATCATTTTATTTATATTAAAGTTTACAGTACAGTTTGTTCAATTACTTAAAGAAATTCCACTTGTTTGTGCTGTATTTGCATTGTTGAATGAAACTGAAGTTGCATTTAAATCATTATTGTGCAAAATTTCATCGGCAAATTCAATTTTGTTTTGAAGGTTCTTCTACATAACTTTCGGCCATTGTAGAGGAACGCTAGCCTCCATGTCTCTTTAATCCGAGAACATCAACACCAGTATTTGCCAAAAGGGTCGCCGAAGTCCTCCTAAACGAGTGACCAGTAGGTACCTATATACTTCTCAGGATTCGGTAATTTTGAATATTCGGTGATTTTCAAAGGCCAGCCTCCAATTGTTCCTTTCTCAACAACCTGAGATGTACATTTTCCATTGCGATATTGGAAGAACAAGTGGTCTGATTTCACATGTGGTGGACGTAGCTGAATATATTTACGCAAAATTTGCAAATATGGTATTTTTTCGTCGGGTTTGTTAATAACAGTAAAGGTGCGCTGGATATTTGTTTTTGTGTTGGGTAATTTTACAATGAATAAATCCTTTTGTTCTTGAATATCATTCATGGAAACGTTTTACAATTCTTCCCTTCTACATGCACCAGACACCCCCAATATCATTGCTACCTAAAAACAATATTCTTTATTAAAGACTTTCTGGAGTTCTTGGAGTCGTCACTTCGCTCCTCCTCCAAACTATTGTCTTCGATCGGTAAACAGCCCTTACCGTTCTCTCGTGAATATCTGCCTCAAATCTTTTACACCTTAAATCATTTTCAATAAATAAATCCTTATAAATCATCTTTCAGATCTCATCAATAAATCACCGATAAATCCTTAAAAATTTCAAGCCAGTAGCAACACTGCCTGCAGCCTCAGTGGCTGCGGGAAGTGTTGCCAGTATCAATTTGGCCGATAGAAGTCTCGAGAGGAACAAGGCGCATGCGTAATACATAAATAGCTGATCTAAATCCTCGGTAAATCCTTGTAAATCCTCGATAAATCTTCGTAAATCCTCAGTAAATCACCGTAAATCCCCAATAAATCACTAAATACTCGATAAATCACCTTAGATACTCGTAAACTTGTATTAAATCATCGTAATTCATTCATGTTGTACACCATAAATCATCAGATATTCACCCCTCGCGTTCTCCATACTTAATATACTATATAGATAAAAGGCATTTCAAAAGATAAAAACGGAATAACGTTACCAAGCAAATGATTAATTACCATCCTATCTAAAAGTGGAAATTATGTCTTAATATTTATAGTTCAATATTCCGGATATTCTTTAGTGTAGACATTGAAATTGTGAATTTCTAGAGATTAAAAATTGATAAGAAGAGGTATAGGTCAAAATTAACAATATCGCCATCAATCTTTTTCAGGAATGAAGCAGGACTTTTCAAAACGATTGTCGTGAAAAACCAAACGATTTCACTTATACAGAATTTTAACTATACTATCCAAAAAAATCTACACTGAATCATTGAGAACTCCTAGAAATTTTTGAATTTTCATTTATGTAATAAGGATCATAAGGACGATCTTTGTGGTTCAAGTCGTGAATGTTATTGGAAGAGGCGTTGAGCCCAATAACACAACGTGTGCTATAATGATTATTTATGATTCGTATTACATACAAAATTTTATCTGATGGCATTTACTTATATTAATATATTTTCGAAAAATTAAAAAGTGCATTTTTGACCTATCACAATAACAACTATTTTTAAATACTGAGGTGTGCTTTGCCATTTCCTTGACGACAATATTCATTTATTTGTTGTCATACACAAATGTCACGTAGAATTGAATATTCTGATACTGGTAGTTTACCTACTGATTCGAAAGAAATGACGCGAAATATCGTGGACTCCCCTCTGCCGGAAAATCACGGAGTGTATATGAAATAGCATTTAATCGGTACGAAGAATGGTGTTCTACTAAGAAAATTAAGAATATCACTCATGAAAAAATATTAGTGGATTACTCTGAATGCTTATCTAAGGAAAGAAAACCATTTTTCCTCCGGTCGTATTATTCGATGAAGATAAGTATTTTATCAACAAGAAAAAACGTCGATATTAGTGAGTACCTACAGCTGGTTGCATTACAGAAACATAAATTAGAAGACTACAGAGCTAAAAAATTCAAAATTTTTACTAAACAAGATGTCAGAAAGTTTTTGACGGAAGCATCACATGATACATATTTATTTAAAAAAGTTGCTATGATAATTGGACTAAGTGGTGCAGGCAGAAGAGAGGAACTGACAAATATGCTGGTTGAAAATGCAATAGATGAAGAATTCGTTTTTAGAATTACTTTACCGAATACAAAAACAAAGGAAATGCGAGAATTATTGTAAGATCGGAGAATATCCCAGGATTGAATATGGTAGAACTTGTCAAACAATATGTGAAAATACGACCTTGCAACACAAACCATCCACGTTTTTTTGTCAATTATAAAAATAAAAAACGCTCGAAACAACCAGTTGGAATTCACAACTTTGGTAAAATGCCAAAAGTTATTGTCACTTTTTTGAATTTACCTCACCCTGAAGAATATACCGGACATTATTTTCGGCGATCGTCTGCTTCATTTTTGGCCGATTCTGTAGCTGATCTGTGTACCGTGAAACGTCATGGCGGATGGAAGAGCAATACTGTTGCTAAAGGTTACATCGAAAATTTCGAAGAGCAAAAGAAACAAATATCAGAAGCAATTTTTGGTGCCAACAACCAAACAGGATTACAAGTTAACTAAAAATCATCTACTACTGCTGTAAAAACTCTAGAATCCATTAGACTTACTATTGCAAATTGAAGCAGTTTCTCTTTTACCATTTATAATAAATAGTTTTGTACATAGTTATTCATTTGAATAAACTTTTTTAATCTCACCATCACATGTTTTTCATATAGAATTTCATTATGGTACTTAGTACCATAATGAATTCATTATGGGACTAAGTACCATAATGAGCTTCCCCTATGTCATCAAAACTGAGTGACGTAATGTTGTCATTATGACATGCCATCAGATCTATATATATATATATATATATATATATATATATATATATATATATATATATATATATATATATATATATGTATATATATATATTATATATGTATATATATATATATATATATGTATATATATATATATATATATATATATATATATTATATAATATATATTATATATAATATATATATATATATATATATTATATTATATATATATTTATATATATATATATATATATATATATATATATATATACTAGCTGACCCGGCAAACGTTGCTTAAATTATGAAAATGGCTGTGAAGAAATATGTGTTGTTGATAGAAAGGTGAAAATTTAGGGTTAGGTATATGTATTTTTTAATGCAACATCATAAAAAAATGAAAATAAAAAATTTTGTCCAAAAAATTTATGAAAATGTTTGTGGTGAACCACCCTAATCACTCTCTTATATTATTATAGGGGTAAAAATATATATTTCGATCTATTCTCAGACCGACTTTTGTTATTTTCGATTGCCATCTTGCATCCTTATTGCGGATCTGTGTATAAAATAAAAAAAAAATGAAAATTGCGATGGAAAAATAGAGGTTGATCGTAGAAGGGTAAAAAATTGAGAGTAATATGAATTTTTTTATTCTAAGTCATGACAAAATTAAAATTAAACTCTTGCCAGAAAAATTGAAGTTTATAATTAACAAATAAAAAATAGGAGTTGATCGTAGAGGGTTGAAAATTTAGGGTTGTTTGTATTTTTGAATGCTGTATCATAAAAGAAATAGAACAGAAAAATAGATGTTGTCCGATTCTCAGACGTAACCGTTATGCACACAAAATTTCATGAGAATCGGTCTAGCCATTTTGGAGGAGTTTAACAAATGAAAATTAGGGGTTGATCGTAGAGGGGTGAAAATTTAGGGTTGTATGTATTTTTAAATTTATATATCATGAAAAAATAGAACAGAAAATTTTGTCTGAAAAGTAAAAATTAAAATTAAGGTGTGGACCGACCACCCCTCGGCCCACCCTCAATATTTAGGGGGATGAAAAATAGATATTGTCCGATTCTCAGAGAATCTCTCATGAGAATCGGTTGAGTCATTTCGGAGGAGTTTAACAAATAAAAATAGGAATTGATCGTAGAGAAATGAAAATTTAGGGTTGTATGTATTTTTGAATGCTGTATCTTAAAAAAAATAGAACAGAAAATTTCGTCTGAAAAATTAGAATAAAAAATCCCCCTCAACATTTATGGGGATGAAAAATAGATGTTAGCCGATTCATTTCATGAGAATCGGTCGAGCCATTTCGGAGGAGTTTAACTTCTAACACCGTGACACGAGAATTTTATATATTAGATATATATATATATATATATATATATATATATATATATATATATATATATATATATATATATATATATATATATATATATATATATATATATATATATATATATATATATATATATATATATATATATGATTTTCATATCAAAATTGACGTGTTCTTTGAAATTTTCGATCACACGTCCGTTTCTGACTTACAAGGGGGGTCAAGTTTTCGTTGGAACGCCCTGTATATATGTGTGTGTGTGAAATAAGCATGGGGGCCTAGAGGACTGAAATTGTAAATGGGGGCCTCCAGGAGTCTTCGGGTAGGCTCAGACGACTGAAATTGTTGGATATATAGGAATATATGGAGTTTTCATGGGGGTCCTTGAGACTCTTATACGAATTTCAACTTTATTTAACCTTACTTGTCGGTAGCTGACTTACAAATCACAGTTCAGGAATCCATACCCATTTTGGAACATTTGGGAAATCGTATACAAAAATTTCAATATTTGACGTATGACAGTTCTATGGTTTAAATCAAAGGTGGCAGATCTGTGGTCCTTCCTCTTTCAAATCCAATATGGTGGATTACAGGTGACGTTTGACAAATTCCACAGATGTCCATGCTTATAGATGACGTTCGCGTACCAAGCTGATTTGAAAAAAAACTTCAAAATTGAAGAAATCGAGCTCGGGTATTGAACCTTGAAAAATCCAGCGCGAGGATCGAACCTCTATATTAGGAGTACGGTTTATACATTTTTCAATCGGGGAATATTCAAACTGTTATATTTAAGTATATTAAGTCATGTTTCTCGCATAATTATTGCAACAATCTCTCAAATTTTCTGTTATGAATAATTTATGTAGAATGTACGTGTCAACCAATATTGTTTCTATAATTTCGGTATTGAATAATTTATAAATGTACAGGGGCGTACCAGACTTAATTTTTTTGAATTCAAATGTCATTACATATATGGTTCGAATTGAATGAAGTCATTTCATTATCATGTTAACTTTCGTAGGCGACAGACTTGTCAACTTGCTAATAAATAAATTACCGATTGAGTTACATTTACCCGGTTATTCGTATTGTGGAGCTGGTACCAAGTTAGAGGAACGTCTTCGAAGAGGTGATCCGGGGATTGATAAACTCGACAAAACTTGTGAAGAACACGATATTTCCTACTCGAAAAGCAAAGATCTAGCTGCTAGACATAAAGCTGATCAAATTCTCGAAGAAAAAGCTTGGGAACGATTCAAGTCAATGGACGCTAAATTCAAAGAGAAATTTCACGCTCTTATGGTTACAGGAATTATGAAAGCTAAACGTAAACTAGGAATGGGTCTCAAAAAGTCGTTCAAAATGAGTGTTATTAACCCTGTTGCTAAAATATTGAAGAGAGGAGGTATTGAAAGAAATATGAAAAAGTCATCCATTAAGGCACTTAGAGCAGCAAGGATTGCAATCAAGAAAGCAGGTGGTCGTAGAAACATACGAGTATCAAGAATTATTCCATTCGAATCAAAATCAGGGGGTCTTCTACCCTTAATTCCGATATTCGCTGGACTATCTGCTTTGGGAAAATGTTGAGTGGAGGTAGCGCTGTTGCCAAAACTGTAGTTGGCGCTAAAAATGCTACTAAAAAGTTGGATGAGGAACATCGCCATAACAAGGCTAAGAAATCTATAGGTAAAGAGCTCTAAGTGAAAAATCTCAATGAGGATATGGACTTTACTTGAAAAAACAGAAAAAAATATTAACTAAGCTGCCCTATAGAGCTCTATACGATTATGAGATTGAAAATTATGCGAAAAATATACCTCATTTCAGGGGTGTATTTATGCATGATAATCTACCGAAAAAATCGTGGAAAAAGAAATGTGGGGTGATCTACTTGTATTCTTCACAGGGACCTGTGTGGCCATTGGACAGCTTACACAAAAAAAGAAAATGTTGCAGAATATTTTGATAGTTTTGGTAATTTGAAGCCGCCAAAGAGGTGATTTACTTGAACGTTAAAATACTATATAATAGAGATCAATATCAGACCTATAACACTGAAAATTGTGTTTAGAATTTCTACAGAATGAATTGTTTTAAATACTGACTATTAGTTTTATTTTCATCAGTCATGTCTGTGACATTCACACTGAAGAGTCGCACTTCAACGTTATCCATTGATTTCGTTTCTCCAATCGAATTGTATGAAAATTGTTAGTACGGACTTGCATTACTCGGATTCTATTCATATGATACAATACCGAATATAGACGATAATATTCAGTTTTACTATTTTGACAAGGAGCAAGCAAGCTTAATTATACTTACTGATACGTATGAGATAACCGATATCGAAGATTATTTGAAAAATCATTTGCTATCTGAAGAAGAACGAAAGAAGGAGGATACTTTCAAAGAAAATTTTTTTCTGAGGCCAAATAATAATACTTTAAGAAGCGAGATATTTTACAAGTCATACTCTATCGATTTTACGAAGAAAAATTTCTTAGGAAGGCTATTGGAATTCTCCGATAAGATTTTAGAAGCTGGCAAGGTTCATGAGTCAGATTTGCCTGTGAAAATCGTTTAAGTTAGAACTATACATATAGATAGTAATATCAGCGAGGGAGCATTTTACAATTTAATATACTTTCCTGTGTTGAAGGAAAAGATATATAATATAACTTTGAATATTCCGGATCAAGATTTTCAACTGGTTAATTTTAGAGGTGAAGAAATTATAGTTAAATTGGAACTTAAAAAATGGTCTCGATTTTTTTCATCCAAGTATAAAAATACAGGTGTAAGAGTACAGAAACCATTAAACATTCAACAGCCATCCAGGTCACACCTGACGTTAGAAAATAAAATATTGTTACAATCTATAGGTCATGTTATCCGGCCAGGCTTTCGATCTGTACCGCCCTCAGGTCAATTATGATTCAATCGTCAGAGTTGAAAGTCGGACATATAGGTATACCTTTTATTAAATCCTTTGAGAATAACGACACCATCGCGACTGGCATCAATAAACCTGGTGTTTGGCTTCTCATGAACGATGCAGCAGTCATTATCAGAGGAAACTTGACTAAAACTGCAGGTGCAGGAGATGATTCGTTGGTGAATAACGCAGGTGTTTTCCTTTTCGATTCAATATCTTACGAGCTGTGTGGAAGCGAGATAGATACAGTTAAATATCCAGGAATTGTTAGTACTGTACGAGGATTTTTATGTTAGGAGGAAGCTGAAATTCGTGAACTGGCTATTGCAGGATGAAATTATCCAAACGGTCCTATTACAAAAAAAAGATGGAAGCTTTAATTTACGAATACCGCTGAGTCATCCCCTGAATATATTCAACGATTATCGAACTATTTGTGGAAAACAGCTGATTCGTTTCGTTCGAGCTCGCAATGACAAGAATGCAATGCCGGTAAATGCTGCAGTGGGATAAGCTGTTGGAGTTACCAAAGCAAAAATTTTTATTCAGAGTATGGAATTAAGAGTTAAACATATTTATCTATCAGATCCTCTCAAATTAGAACTTCTTCAATGAATCAAAACGGTGAAGAAGGTGACATCTTTCTAATCAGTTAAAGAGAATACTCTGAAGATGAATGTTGTAACGTTAGATATCCAAGGATTCGGCATTGCTGGAGAATTTTGTCCGAAAGAGATAGCTATAAATAATGGAAATTGATTCGCTTATTTCATATTCCAACCTCGAAGAGAATATTCCACACTAACTACAGAAGATAAGAAACAAATCAGATACTTGGAACGATATCATCATGGTCTGAGGTATTCAGAGGGAAATGTATCATACATAGAAGTAGACGGTATTCTCAAAAAACTACTAACCAATGTAGATATCGTATATGTAAATGGAAAACAAAAACACGGTTTCCTATTGAATAAATTGAATTGTATTGGATTATCGCTTCAAATAACAAATGTAGAAAGTTATGGCTGAATACCCCCAAAGTTTGAATTTAAACGTCCTCTGTGCATGTATCATGGTAGTGGGGAGCGCATGTGCCGTATGACAAATTCCAAAGTTTTTTTGAATGGGTTTGGAACTTCATACCGAAATAGAACAACATACAGACATGTTCTATAGATCAACATATTAAAAATATAAAAATATCGAAGAAGAAAATTGCTTCTTATGAGGCTACGAAGAAGATGTTTGATTCCTTCAAACGAAGGTCCCTGAATCCTTGGGTTGATTTTTTCCATAATGAAAACAGATTCAGTAAACTGAAATGTAAATCTAGAAGATTTAATAAAAAAACTGTGAAGAATTATTGTTTTATTTATTACCTCTCAATCAAATAGTATTCAGTATACGTAGAGCATTAACAGAGTAAAGATGGCTGAAGAGTCACTCAATGAAATAATAGTGAAATATATATTTATATCAATATATCTGCTCATTTCTATGTTCATTCTTGTTATCATCAGATATTTCTATAATGTAAAAATGCAGAAAACATCTCTACCTAAAAAATGTATACTTTACGATAACCATGTAAAGTATATGGGGTGTGGTTTAACCATACATTGCTTAGATAAACCTCGACAAACTGAATGCAACATAATAAAAGGTGAACGACGTTGGAACAAAATTGATGGAAAAATATATTGTTGTCCATTAAAATGTATTGGAAGAGAACTAGATGAAGTTGATGGAATAGCTTGCTCAAAATGTGAATCCTTCGGATCTTGTAGATATGGATGTATTATTTATAAATATTTGAGGAAACATAAAAGCGAATTGTTTTTGAAATAATTATATATTTATCTAGAAATTTTTTTAAATTTACAATAGTATCAAGATGTCTGTCATACAACAAACAACTAAGCTACCGATTGAGAATTTAGATATTTTCGAGGATCAAATTGCTAAAAGACATGGTGATTTATTCCTAAATGGCTGTAGATTTCTTATAGCGGGTCCTAGTGGGTCAGGAAAGTCCAATGCTTTACTGAGTTTACATTTAAATCCGAACGGACTTAGATTTGAAAACGTTTATATTTTCTCGAAAAGTCTTTATCAGCCCTAATATCGCTTATTGGAGCAAGTTCTCAAGAGTATACCCGATATTGCATATTATCACTACAAAGAAAGTGATAAGATCATTAACTCTTATGAAGCACAAAAGAATCCAGAATTCATTTTCGGTGATATAATGGGTGACAGGCAGAACAAAATTAAGGATTATTATTCTATGGGTCGGCATAAGACTATTGATGTAGCATATCTATATCAAACATACGTTTCTATGAAGAAATATCTAACACGTGATAACGAAAACATAATAGCCCTTTTTAAACAGGTTGATATTAACCTACGTCACGTTTATGATGAACATGTTAGCCCAGAAAGGACGTATGATGAATTCAAGGAATTATGCTCTCTGTGTTGGAACACAGATAAATATGAATTTATAGTTATAGTGAAGGATTTCAACTTGAAGAAAGGACGTTACCGAATGGGGTTTGATAAATTTCTAAAGTAAAATCATAATACCACAATGTTCTTGACTACTGTATAATATTGAAGATTCATATAAAAAGTTTTATTGATTGAGGTCTTGAAATTGGTGATATTAATTATTAATTCAACCCCTATATAAGGAAAGAGAGAGAACTTTATATAATAGAAATGTTCAACCTTATGTAAATGGATTTGTATTTAGCTATGTCTACAGAATAAAATAATTTAGTTTTAGCCTTATGTATATTATGTTGTTGCTTTCTATATAAGTAGAATAAAATCATTTCGCTTTATCTAAATGATTCTTTGTATATATCTATGATGACGTAATAAAATGATTATAAATTATTTCGTTCTTTATTTCTTATATGGTTCAGATATAATATAATCTACGATAACATAATAAAAGAATTATAAATTATTTCGTTCTTCATTTCTTATATGGTTCTGATATAATATAAAGGTTTCACTTACTTCTTTATGAACGAAATCGTTGTAAAACAGGCATTGAACAAATTGAGTATATTGAAGTACGTACCTAATGATTGATTTTCGAATACACTCTGTATGCTATTTCATAAAATTTGTTTTTATTGAATATTTTCCATGGTCTCTTATAAATATACTATACCTAACCTCCACGTTCTAAAATCTAACCCTCCCGTTTTAAAACCACCACCTTCACGTTTTAAAACACAACCCTCATGTTTTAAAACCTACACGTTGTAGAACCAATACGTTGCAGAAACCAACACGTTGTAGAACCAACACGTTGTAAAACCAACAAGTTGTAGAACCAATACGTTGTAGAACCAACAGGTTGTAGAACCAACACGTTGTAAAACCCTCACGTTGTAGAACCAAAACGTTGGAGTCCATTTTAAAACTGATTTCAGTCACCTAGACCCCCATACGTAGCATGCTATACTACTATGAACATGATAATAAAATTAAGTCGTTCAAAGCGAACCATATATATAATCTGACATTTGAGTTGAAAAAAATTAAGGCTGGTACGCCCCTGTGCATTTGTTCAAGTGAATGAATTATTATTTTAATACAGAAATAATAGAAACATTTGAATATAAAATCGTATAATTTCAATATTCCGCGATTGAAAAAAATATATAAACCGTACTCTTATAACTCTAATAGAATCCCCTACTTCGATGATATCATATTCTTGGTTCTCTTTAGGCTGAAAATTAAAATCAAATGTAATTATTATAGTAGCGATCGGATTTTTCAATTTGAAATTTTTTTTTAAGCTTGGTAGAGCCATGAACATAGTGTCGGATTCCTAATATAGAGGGTGAATCCTCGAGCTCGATTTCTTCAATTTGAACTTTTTTTTGAAGCTTGATAGAGCAGTGAATATAGTGTTGAATTCCTAATATAGATACATAAGGTTCAATCCTTGCTTTCGATTTTTCAATTTCGAATTTTTTCTCAAAATCAACTTGGTACGTGAACGTCATCTATAAGCAGGGACATCTGTGGAATTTGTCAAACGTCCCATGTAATCCACCATTTTGGATTTGAAAGAGGAAAGACCATAGATCCGCCTTCTTTGATTTCAACCATAGATCTGTCGTACGTCAAATATTGAATACGATTGCCTGTTGAGAAGGTTCTAAATAAGGAAAATATCGTGATCTGTAAGTCAGCTAACGACAAATTAGATTAAATAACATTAAAATTCGTATAAGAGTTTCAAGGGTACCCATGAAAACTCCATATATTCCTATATATCGAACAACTTCTGTCGTTTGGACCTCCCCGAAGACTCCCGGAGGCCCCTATATACAATTTCAGTCCTCTAGGCCCCTATGCTTATTCTCATAGCCTCACGCATCCACCATCTTGGATTTAAAACATATATCTGTCGTACGTCATCAGATCTGTCACTCGAAACTGTCAAATGTCATTTTGAATCATAAATATCTAAAAGAATAGATCTGTCGTACATCATACATCTGTCATTCGGAACTGTCGAATGTCATTTTGAATCATAGATATCTCAGAGCATAGATCTGTCTTACGTCATACATCCCATCTGTCATTCGTAACTGTCAAATGTCATCTTGAATCATAGATATCTCAGAGCATAGATTTGTCATACGTCAAACATCTGATATGTTGGCGAGATTCTGAATGATGGGAATATAGTGATCTGTCATCTTGGAACGCCCTCTGTTGGCCAGGTTTCGAATGACGATAATACCATGAACCGCCATCTTGAAACGCCCTCTGTTGGTCAGGTTCTGAATTACGATAATACCGTGTTCCTTCATCTTGGAACGCCCTCTGTTGGCCAGGTTCTGAATTACGAGATACCGTGTTCCGCCATCTCGAAACGCCATCTGTTGGTCAGGTTCTGAATTACGAGATACCGTGGTCCGCCATCTTGGAACGCCATCTGTTGGCCAGGTTCTGAATAACGAGATACCGTGATCCGCCATCTTGAAAAATGGCCGCTATCCGCAAAATAGCTGACTTCCTGGCCATAGCCACGCCCCGTAGCCGCGCATGCATTGTTTATTCGATTTTCTCTGAAACCATTTTGTGTGAAAGGTTTTCTTAAATTCTGTAATTCTGTGTTCAGATTCTCACTATCTGTGGGTCTTTCTGATCTAGTAATCAATGTCTTTAATATCCCGTTCCATTGAGAAGGATGGTGGTGAGAATCTGCGTGTAAATACCTGTTAGTTTGCGTGGGTCTTCTATACACTGTGTGGCCAATAGTTTTATCCTGCTTCTTATACAATAGAACATCAAGAAAACGGTAACTTCCCAACTTCATCTTTTTCCATTGTGAAATTTATGGTTCCCTCTTCGATATTCAGATATTCTAAGAAGTTGTTGAGTTCATTTTCACCAATAACAAAAGTATCATCTACATATCATAACCAGAGTTTTGGTTTTAATGGGTAATTCCGAATCATTTTCGTCTCAATCTGTGTCATGTAAAGATTGTATATAACCAGGGATAATGGTGAATCCATCGGTGTCCCTTTGACCTGTTTATATCGCTGTCCTCGATATATAAAGAAGGTATTGTTAAGGCAATAATCTGCCATCTCTATAAGTTCTGTTGGGAAGTTATAACACATACTTGAAGTGTCCAAAGCATCGTCTATTGTGATGTTAGTAAATAGTGATGTTACATCCAAACTGACCAATATATCCGTTTCTTTTATCATTACATTTCTAATAATTTCTAGGAAATGAGTTGAGTTTTTCACAAAGGAGTCAGCTTTTTCTACTTTTGGCTACAGATTATCGAATATATATCGTGCAAGTTGTTGAAGTGGTGATCTGATAGAACTCACTATAGGTCTCAGAGGAACATTATCTTTGTGAATTTTTGGCGGACCGTATATCTTAGGGTATTTCGAAAAATTTTCTCTGGGAGCCAGTCTTATTTTCAATTCTTCAGGTAGTTGAGAATAATTCTCAACGACCAAAAATAGTTCGAATCCTCAAGAAAAAGAATATAACACCGGGTTTCAAACCATTAAAAACGATCCAAAATATAATGAAGAGTCCAAAGGATAATATCGCTCTGGAAAACCAAGGAGTCTACAGCATTCCGTGCCATAATTGTGACAAAGTGTATATTGGACAAACAGACAGACGCATTTCTTGCAGAATAGGAGAACATAAGAACGCTGTCTACAAAAAACAATCGCCATCGGCTCTTGTTCAACATATGCAAGAAACAGAATACAAAATTGACTTTTACGGAGCCAAACAAGTGGCGAACATAGAAAACTATAGTCAGAGAATAATAAGGGAAGTCATTGAGATAGAGATACGTAACAATTTCAACAAACGAGATGACAGTCTAAATTTAGCGCAGGCGTGGAAAATTGTTCTAGAAAAACAGAAACCAAATATTCCGGAACTTGACTATCAACAACAGGCGTCGAGAAGGGGAACCGTCACCACCACTGCAGCACTATCAACCAATGGAGTTCAACGATTGCCCCGCTATAATTTCCGGTCAGCACAATGTAACCATAACGCACGTACACGTACGTCCATTAGTGACTAACCAACGGCTTGATAAGGAAAAATGAGATATTATCGAAACGTCGCCACGACGAATTGGACGAAATTCGTACTTCAAGGGGTGTATTCGCGTTGGGCGATTACACGCTTTAAGCGCTTATAAGCTTCGTTCTCTGTGGTCGACTCGCGCTCACAAACGCTCAACACTAAGCATAAGCTAACCTAACCTTTGTTGTCGATAATTAATAAATTAGTAGGGAAATATTAAAGCACAGTATTTGCGTGAACTATCGGGCTTTTGCCTACCTAAGCGTAAAAAGAAGATCTGACATTCACCTTTAATGCTCAAAGCCAGAGCGTGAGCGTCTCTAAGCGCTAGTAGGCCAACACGAACGCCAATAATCTGTGCTTCTGAGCGTGAGCGCTCAAAGCGTGTAAGCGCCCAACGCGAATACACCCAAGAAGACGGTCCATATGAAAACATTCACATTTTGACACGAGGCGAAACACCAAAACGATTATATCACGTCGTCAAGGGTATATTCACTTATCAATACGCAGTAGTTATGCAAAATTCAAGGATTCTATTGGCTTATTCATACATGAGTTATATAATCAGTAATAATATCACAAGAGCATCGAAAATAATCGATTATACTACCGAGTCACGAGACGTATTTTGCGAAACACCACGAGAGCGCAGCTCGAGTGGTGTCTTAAAAAAATACGCCGAGTGACGAGGTCAGTATAATCCATTATTTTCGATTGCTCGAGTGGTATTCGTTACGATTATATAACGAATAAAAAATATTAATTTTTTTTGACAAACGTCAAAACACCGTGAATATGAAAAAACATATACATTTTGACACCAAAGCGATTATATCACGTCGTCAAGGGTATATTCACTTATCTATACTACGTCGTTCTACTGGCTTATTCATACATGAGTTATATAATCAATGTTATATATATATATGTGTGTGTGTGTGTGTGTGTGTGTGTGTGTGTGTGTGTGTGTGTGTGTGTGTGTGTGTGTGTGTGTGTGTGTGTGTGTGTGTGTGTGTGTGTGTGTGTGATGGTGTGTGTGTGTGTGTGTGTGTGTGTGTGTGTGTGTGTGTGTGTGAGTATGTTTAAGGAAAGTTCAATCGATAGTTTTATTTTTTGTGTACTTACTGATGACTGGTAGGAGGACCATATTTTCCAACAGAATACAAGGCATTATTGTACAATTTTGCAAACGCGTACTTCAATCTCGGTATCAATTCCAACACGTATTTCTGAAATGCGATACTTGACAGTGAAAAAAATAGTGGACATTGAAGTATACTCATATTCTTTCTTGTTTCATATTTTCATTTATTTCGTTGTTTTCTTAAAATTAAGTCACAAATTGAATATAAAATTCAACAGCATTTTAAGAAAATACAGCTAAAACCATTAAACTTGAGTAAAAAATAGTACTTCACCAAAGCTATGATTTTATACAATATTTGGTAAGAAGATAAAATGGAAATATAACAGTAACAAGAGCAAGTATAACAGTAAGAAGAAATGATTAAAATATAATCCAATACATCTCATACTTGACGATGATTTTTTTGAGCTTATTTTAATATTTCATTATGGTTTATACTTGCTTGTTAATAATCGCTCTGATATAAATATTCCATAAATTCATGAACTAACAGATATTTTTCGTAGGACTTGGATATGCAACATCAATTTTATTGGCTTCAAGAGGTTGTCGAGTGATAATTGCATGTAGAAGTGAATCTAAAGCAGTGAGAGAAGAAATAATTGAATTAACTGGCAATCCTAATATTATCATTAAATATCTCGACCTATCAAAACTTTCATCTGTTCGTAAATTCTCAGAGGATATAAATCAAACTGAAACTAAAATAGACATTCTGGTAAATAATGCTGGAATAGGAAGTTGTTCAGATAATGGTACAGAAGATGGACTCAATACAGTAATGCAAGTCAATTATTTCGGACATTTTCTTCTGACTCATCTTCTTATTAGTAAGTATGCCTAATGAAAAGTATTCATGTGACTGGATTGAAGAAACTTTTTCATCATTTTATTTGAGGTCTATTATTCACCAGAAAAAATTATAAAATAGTCGTCCTATCTGAAAATTAAAAATTCGTGTTGTGTATCGCCTGCTGCTAGCGAAGCAGGTCGAGATTCTATTCAAACGAAAGATACGAAGTGCAGCGCAGTTGAGGAAATGAGTTGAAACCCCCAATATCGTATTTCAACATGAACTCAATTCAAGTACCAAATTTCAATCTTCTAACTCAATCCGCAGAAATTGCTAAGTTGAGCAAATTTACCACGAAGAAACCGGAAATATCTACTCAAATATAATGGTATCTACTAAGAGCAGTCAGGCGCGGATCCAGGCCCGACTTTTGGGGGGGGAACTTTTGTATATTCAAAAGCCATAAGGTACTGGTATTTTGGGCAATGGTAAATCAAGTAGCTCCCAATTTGAACAATTAGGTGGGGCCGGGCCATTTGCGGGGGGGGCGTTTTCCCAGTTCCCCCCCTGAGAGCAGTTATGATGACAAGTGATCAAATCATAGAGCCATTTATCCGAAACTGATTAGTATCTCACTCTAGGCCAAACGAAAACTTCAAACGTCTAAAACTCATGTCACTTCTTGCAGAGCGAAACAGACTATCTAGTGCAGAGGTGCTCAGACTTACAGTGCCGATCTACCACGAAATATTTAGCTGAAAAGCGATCGACCAACTTATTGTTACTAAATAAGAAACAAATTCGAAGGGCAGTGTTGCCATGCGCCTCGCGATCGACTCTGAAAGTTTCCCCGATCGACCGTTTGAGCACCCCTGATCTAGTGTTTCCATCGTGTGTGGCGCAGACGTTGAATTTTTTAACATTCTCCTTGAAGAATGAATGGGAACTCCATATTGTTAGATCTCGAGAAACTAGCTCTATTGCAGGGTTGATTTGATGAAACATCAAATTTTCTTATTAATTTCCGAACGTATTACTCTTTCTATTATGCGTTGCTGTCGATCCGGTTCCTGTAAATAATGGGAAAAATTGAGCATTGCTACCAGCGTTGCCTGCATACGTGATGAAACATCGTCTGGTGTAACTTTGCAGGACATCGCATCTATGGTGGCGACCTAAAGGTGTAAAGTGAGATAAAAGGTACTATGGTTTGTTCGCATATCAATAGTAGACACTTTTGTTTCACACTATTAGGTGGTTGCGTGAATTCAAGGTCTTTGCCATGTACTACACAAGGTTTTTGATCGATGTACGGGACACTACTGATGATCTCGCTGCAGAGCGTAATAGATAGTCTCCTGTTTCCATCATGTATGGCGCAACGTCGTATATTCTAACATTGTCCTTTGAAGAATTAAGGAGAATTCTATATAGATAGATCTCATGAAACTACGTTTGAGAGTTGTTTTGAATAATCATCAATTTTTCAAATGGATATTTTCAGAAACACAGTGGGCCAAGGAGTAATCAGCTGATACTTTGAACAGATCTTGTTGTTAATTTTGAGGGACACCATACCAAGCTTTATTAATGAACTAATATAGAGACATAAATTCTTCAAGAGACAACTCGTCTTTTATGTTCTGATCAACTCTTCTTACTCTTACATAATCTAGTTGGTCATCATTTCTTCCAGCGTAAGGACGCTATCGGTTGAAATGAAACACTTTTTGCTTTTCTCTAGATTGTTTCGTGATCCTGCGAACTACATCATTTGTGTGCTCCATCACTTCATATGATCTTTCCAAGAACTATGCAGCTTCGGCGAATAACCACGATGGCTTTGCGGATTACATGACCAAACTAGATCTCCCTGTTGAAATCCTCTATTCTCTGCTTTGATGTCGTATGCCTCTTTTATTATATAGCTGGAAATATGGATATTCAAACGGGCTTGGTTATAAATGTCATTCATTTTTCCGCTTAAATTGCTCATGTAGTCTTCTCCAGCAATATCTACGCTTGTTAGACAGCCAAACTGCAAGGTAGACGAAATTCACGTCCGATAACATAGCTGGCGCGCATCTGGCCAGTTATTTCGTGAACAAAAACACAGTATGACAACAAAAACAGATTTATAAAGCCATCCCAGTCTCTTTGAAGATCAGGGACTACCTTCGATAGGTACTGGTTTATCGTTTACCATTCCATCAGACTGCGGATGTCATGCCGTCGTCCCCATTTTTAGAATGTACAGAATCCCACAGACATTCTGAAACAATATGGATTCGAAACTTCTACCTTGGTCTGATGCGGACTCCATTGGGACACCAAATCTTCAAATCCACTCTTTAGTACTCATTACGTCTCACGGAAAATATACTGTTCGGAAACGCAACTTGTTTTCGACCTACTTCACGATGCTCTTCGCAATGTCAATAATTACTGCTTTATGTTAGCTTCAACTGTAGGGAATGGAAATTTTCAACCTTAATTTTACTGAGTTTGAGACATCTGAATCTTTTGAAAATTAGCACATGTAATAATCTAATAAAATTTGCACACATACCTCGATCACTAGGCTAGCATTTCGATCTAGTTCGCACTCAGTGCGCGATGCTCTTCGTGATGATTCTTACTGAAACTATGCTTTTTATTTACAAGCTTCACCTGTAGAGAATGGTGTCTTGCAACATTATTTTAACTGAATTTAGGACGTGTGATCATTTTGAAAATTGGTGCACGTAATAAGGACTGGTTATATTACAATAATTTCCTCACTTTCTTCTAATGTTGTGACCAAAATCATTAGTCTAGTCAACAAGTACTTTTTTGTTCAACTTTTTTTTAGCAGTCTCGAAAGAAATGTTATGTTTTCTGTAAAAAATTAAGTTACGCTCACAGAAAATGTATAGGTTATAAACACTTTACTGAAAGAGGAAAATAATGTTTTGCAAATATCTTAAAAACTAAATGAGATTTTTCATATCTGAAAAAAATGAAAAAAATTTTTTTAAAGAAAGTGCCAATCCCCGGAACTGTAGGATAACTATTTATTATTTTCCCATAATCGTGAAAATACGGCCTAAACCGGGTAATCGGCTTGCGCAAGTCAGGCCCACACTTTAAAAATGAAAATTATTTAACCATATTCAATATGAAAATTAAGAAATTAAAAATTCGAAGGCAAAAAAATTTTGTCGAGATTTGCGTGATCAAGAAAATTATAAATACTGATCGTACAGTTTCGAAATCAGAGACTTTTTATTATGCAATATCTTCCTTTTTTCGAATCTTTTTTCGAATCTTATAATAATGAGGGGAACCACTTAAATCCGGACGCATACAAACACCCAGGAACACGGTGGGAATCGAACCCACCAACTCGGTCAACGAAGACGGCATAGCGTTACCTATACCCCTCAGCCACACGGAGCCTCCTTTTCGAATCTTCTTTAGATATCAAGTATTTCAATTGGTTTTTGAGATATTTGCAAAAAACCAAACCCTTTTTTTTTTCCAGTGAATTGTTTGTAATGAAAATTAATTTTGTGAATATTCGGAATTGGCCGAATTTAGAGCTCAGGGTATATAAGGTTAGCTGAACCTTTGTGCTTCTTTTCGTTAAATGCATAATACCTTGATTCATTATAGAAAAATTTGAGAGAGAAATCCTCAAGCGGTTACTTCCGTGGTGTCCTTTTTTTCAAATTTATTTTATTTAAAAATTTTATTCATACCATTCATGATAAGTTGAATTTTAGAAGCGAATGATGGGCAAATGTGGATTTTGTTGTATAGGCTATAGGCATGGGGATTAGTAGTTCTGCCTTAAGTTCGCTCTTACTTAAGTATATGTTGGAAGGGGTGAAGAGTCGATTCTAGATTATTTTGGGGACATTTTTCAGTTTGTTTTTGCTTAGAGCGAGTAGATTCGGAGATAATTTTTGTGAATTTTTAGAGTGAAATAGTATGACTATCAGATTTGAAAAATGCAAGGGACTTACTTCGAGGATAACTACACTATTTTTTTCCGTAAAATAAATAATTTTTTAATTTTTAATTATACGGTTTGTTATTTAAGCGTGATTTTTCAAAGTATAATTAAATCCGTTAGAATCGCATCTCGAGGCCATGCATTTCCAGCAAAAATTACGACCTTGTTGACTGAACTCAACTGTTCACTTGGTTTTTTATAATAAAATGAATTATTTTCTATACT
>JARQZK010002251.1:227500-230000 GCA_030704885.1 Cynegetis impunctata | reverse complement strand
GATCTCGGAAACTATAAGAGATACAAACTCGGTTATATTAGGGCAAAGTTGCGGAATTTCACGCCAATCAAAATGCCTTCTTAAAAGTTTGAAAATTCCGTATCCTTCCGAAGATATTCGAAAAAAACCGAATATCCGCGATTTCGTTTTTATTTTTTTCTGACTATTTGAAGTGATATAACAAAATAAATTCCATATTCTCATTGTCACTTTTTCTGCTTTACAAGATGGCGCTGCTACATTTTCAATCCGACGTTTCGTTTCTTTGCAATCATCATCAACTTTGTTTTTTCAAATAGGCAAAAAATTCTATTTTATGCTTGATCAACTTTCATTTTAATTCTAAATTCAATGACATAACACACTTGGCATTTATTTGACGTCTCGTGGCGAAAATCCATCATCAGTGCAAATTGTTGATGATGGCCATGGAACCAAACGTCCGATCAAAAGTCTGATGACACCAGGACAAAAAATGGCTATGAAAATGTGGAGCTTGTTTTGTTCTACTTATTTAAGGAAACTCAGAAAAAAATAATTTGCTAAAATTTATGTCTGTAAATGAATTTGAAATTTGATTTTATTATGAATTTCTTTTTAAAAAGGTAAAAAAAATGTTTGTTTTTTCAGTGAAAGCTTCGAGAATATATTTTCATTAAAAACTGAAAAATTTAGAAACTACAAAAATTTTACAAATTGAAATTAACACACGCCCTGTTTGTTGGTGCCTCACTTGCGCCGGAAGGGGGTGGCTCGCCTCACCATCTTCTCCTAATTTATTTTGCATCCATTGACAAAATTCTAGACGCCTTTCGGGATCACCAGGTCTTAAAGTTTGACTGACATGAATTTTGAATGGCTTGTACCCATGCGATCTAAGAGTTCGCCAAATTCTCATGCGCGGCATTTCTAAATCATCTTCATTTGCCCTAAGAGATGATCTAGGTGCATTTTCAACCTATAATATAGAAATAAGTAAATAATTAGATACTTTTTAGTACGCTATATTAAGTTACAGCATTTAAAATACGCGCTTCTTCTGCCTGATCCATTCGCCTGCCGTATTTCTTTCTTGGTTTTTCAAAACCTCCATGATCTGCTAAATTTTTGTCAAGTCTTGCAAAATAGGATAAATGTGGCTGTTGCCTTTCAGGGTATTCCTGCAGATATTGTTGACTTGAAATTTGGGCTTTTCTATGACAAATATAGTATATACGGATCATATCACGTTTTTCTAAACACGAAAAAGACATTTTTATTGATAACACAAATCGAGAATATCTCTAGACTCAAACAAGTAACGAAAAACGTCGAAATAATCCCGCCATTTTGAAACAAAAGAAAATTCCAAGGCAACTATGATGGATTCGCGAATTCAGTCTCCGAAGGTGGCTCTGTTGTACGATGTAAACAACCAAAGCGGAAAGCAAGTAATTTTTTATATTGAGTTCCATGGCCATCATCAACAATTTGCACTGATGATGGATTTTCGCCACGAGACGTCAAATAAATGCCAAGTGTGTTATGTCATTGAATTTAGAATTAAAATTAAAGTTGATCAAGCAGAAAATGGAATTTTTTGCCTATTTAAAAAAACAAAGTTGATGATGAAACGAAACGTCCGATTGAAAATGTAGCAGCGCCATCTTGTAAAGCAGAAGAAGTGACAATGAGAATATGGAATTTATTTTGTTATATCACTTCAAATAGAGTCAGAAAAAAATAAAAACGAAATAGCGGATATTCGGTTTTTTTCGAATATCTTCGGAAGGATTCGGAATTTTCAAACTTCTAAGACGGCAATTTGATTGGCGTGAAATTCCGCAACTTTGCCCTAATTTAACCGAGTTTGTATCTCTTATAGTTTCCGAGATCCCAATGATACGCTTCGAATTTGGGACACCCTGTACAGTTAGCTTGTGCCAATAATTATTCCGACAGAATATTGAGATGCATTAAATTTTGTGTAAATCCCTCAAAAAAGTGTCTCTATTTTGGTATATAATTCAAATGAATATATATCAAGTAGTATCTCCAATTTTGGCATACATTTTGGGTTATTATTTTACTGAAATTTTAATGGATAGTCTCTGCCGAACTGCCGAAGTGATATATATATATATATATATATATATATATATATTTATTTATGTATATATAGATATATATATTTATATATATATATATATATTATATATATATATATATATATATATATATATATATATATATATATATATATATATATATATATATATATATATATATATATATATATATATATATTTATATATATAATATATATATGTAGATGTATATGAATTTGTTACCTGTTTACGTTATATGGGAACAATAAAAGTTTAGCTCTGACAGGTTAATTTAATTAATTATTATAAACGAATAAATGTATAAAATTGTACATTTCGGTGGTACATCCACCTTCTTCAGCACTCGATATATAAATCACAAACAACCAGTAAAACGTATTATCATCAGTAAT
>JARQZK010002251.1:152500-225000 GCA_030704885.1 Cynegetis impunctata | reverse complement strand
ATTTTTTAAATGGAATACCCTATATATTATTTCATTTCTGCATTTTACAGTGAAAAAAAAATGCCAGTTTCATTCAAGTTTAATTCACCTAAACCTTATGGTTTTCGAAATATCCCGTATTTTGTGAAAATGTAGTATCAGTTTAAACGCTTAAACTCTCAACTGGTGTTTTCTTGTTTTTCACCAAATTAATGATAAGGCCTACTAACTGGATCAAACTTCATGTTGCACTTGTGAAATATTGACTAACTTAGACTTAGTGTGTAAAAATAAAGGTAAAATAATTTCAATCTTTAAACGTCACTAATTTGTTTGATTTAAATGGGACACCCCTTATTTTATGTCACCAACAGATGTAAAATTAAATTGTCTATCGAATACCTGAATACATTCCAATCGATATCCCTTCACGTTTTCAAACAAAATGAACATTTTCATCTTGAAAACTGATTTTAAGAAATTTATCATTTATCAAGTCGCCTATGACGTTTTGAGAAGTCAGAATTGTTTGAAAAAAACATCAAGATCATAATATATGCATTTATTTTTGAATATCTTGAATATTATGTACTAGTTCAAATTATGAAGGAAAAAAATTTATGGATATGAAACAAGCAATATTTTATATCAAGTGTTCAAAATGGCGACCATCAGACTCTAATTATTATTAATTAACGTATGGTGATCTACAAATTCACTCTTAAATACAGGTAAAGTATCAGACTCTAAAAACAACACTATCCTCTTTATAAAATCTTTAGCAACATTTGAGAACATACGCGGGCTTACAGTTAGAAAAGCTTCTCTGAAACGCTGTTTCATATTGACTGGTGTTATTGGAGGTGTGTATTATACCGCACTTGGGAAATATTGACTTACTTATACTTGGTGTGGAAAAATAAAGGTAAAATTATTGCAATCTTTAAACGTCACTTACTTGTTTAACTTGAATGGATCGCCCCGTATTTTATGTCACCAACAAATGTGAAATATAATTGTCCATCGAATACCTGAATATATTTCTATCGATAACTCTTCACGTTTTTACATAAAATGAGCATTTTCATTTATCAAACTAGTTTTAAGAAATTTTTTATTTACCAAGTCGCCCATGAAAACAGCGTATCAGAGAAGCTTTTTCAAATGTCATCCCGCATATGTTATTAGATGTTGCTGAAGGTTATATAAAAAGGATACGTTTGTGTTTAGAGTCTGGTGGTCGCCATTTTAAACGCTTGATATAAAATATTGCTTGTTTCATTTCCATAATTTTTTTTCCTTTATAATTTGAAGTAGTATATAACATTTAAGATGAACGCATATATTATTATGATTTGAATGTTTGTTTCAATCAATTCTGATTTCTCAAAACGCCATAGGCGACTTGATGAATGATAAATTTCTTAAAATCAGTTTGCAAGATGAAAATGTGCATTTTATTTGAAAACTTGAAAAAATATCGCTTGGAATGTATTCAGGTATTCGATAGACAGTTAGTGGGGTGTCCCATTTAATTTAAACAAGTTAGTGCCGTTTGAAGATTGCAATTATTTTACCTTTATTTTTACTCACTAAGTCTAAGTTAGTCAATATTTCACGAGTGCGGCATAAAGTTTGATCCAGTTAGTAGGCCTTATCATTAATTTGGTTCAAAACAAGAAAACACCAGTTGAGGGTTTAAGCGTTAAAACTGATACTACCTACATTTTCACAAAATACGAGATATTTCGAAAACCATAAGGTCTAGGTGAATTAAACCTCAATAAAACTGGCATTTGTTTTCACTACAAAATTCGAAAATGAAATAATATACAGGGTATTCAATTTAAAAATACTAACTTTTATACTTTTCGTGTTTTTAGCACACCCTGTATAACATGAAAATATTTTTAAAATGTAGTTCTTATAGGTCCCTATCCATCCTAAAGAAAAAACTTTCATAAAATCAAATACTTTGGCCATAACTCTTCGTGTTCGTGAAGGTTTCTGTGGTTCCCTTTCCATCTAATATCAACAGAGCTGACTGTTTGATATTAGACTAAATAGCACGATCTCATGTGCAGATCACAATTCACCGCTAAGATCGAAAATGCAGAATTTCGTTGCGTAATACATATAACCTCCCCTGAATTTTTTTTTATCATTGAACTTTCCGTGGTCATATATATATATATATATATATATATATATATATTATATATATATATATATATATATATATATATATATATATATATCTATATATATATATATATATATATCTTTATACATATATATATATATATATAAGTATATATTTATATATATATATATATACCTATATATATATATATATATATATTATATATATATATATATACATATATATATATATATATATATATATATATATATATATATATATATATATATATATATATATATATATATATATATATATATATATAGGAAGTATACTCTTATAACACTTTTTCCAATATTTCGACAATGTTTATTGTCATCATCAGGGAATGAGTGTCCATGAGATTGTATGCAAAGATCTTAAAACAAATTTAATCTTGACGTTAACAACAAAAGTGCACATGTTCAGAACAAAGTCAGTGAGAGTAACTTATAAATGCCATCATCACCAAATTTGAACAATTAAAGGCAGAAACAATCACATTAAAATTCAAATTATTGTAAAATTATTTTTAAACACTACATCATACCGGTATTCACATCGTCGGCATTGAAAATGACTTTCCATGCCGACGATGTGAATACCGTATGATGTAGTGTTTAAAAATAATTTTACAATAATTTGAATTTTAATGTGACTGTTTGTTTCTGCCTTTATTTGAAATACGAGTCAATACCAAAGGGAAGTACCTCGGCATACATTTAGATCAGCGCTTCAAATGGAAACAACATACCTATTCAAGTTGAAAAAAAAAGAGAAATTGAAAAATTTTCTGCTTTACCGTATTCGAAGAAAATTTCTGTATTATTTTCTGATGAGCGTTGCAATAAATATGACACCGCGAGCACCATACGGCCTACGAGACGATAGTTGGACACCCTGTAACTGAAAATAGCTGCTTACCTTTTATCAATAAAACTTGAATTATATTGTGTTACTGAAAAAGATGTTATTTATTGCATATGATATGCATAAGCAAAGATTATTTTTTAGTTTTATTATCACAACAAACTTGAACAAAGTTAAGAATAAAATTGACAACAACGCTTGAAAATTGAATAATCAAAAAATTTATCCGAACAGATCATCTCATTACTACAGCCAACGTAAAACAGTCAAATTTGTTCATATTTTGGGTATAATAGCATTTTTTTACAATACCTAAGGCTTATTACATTGAGAATATAAGTTATAGTTTCCTTTGTCAATTATATTTGAATTTTTGGTTTTAACGCTAATTTGAAACTATTAAATTTCAAAATATCTGTTATGCGGTAATGATTTCATCGAATGTGAGGCATAAAAATAGGTCTCAATAAATGATATATTTTTCGAGTTGAGTCGATCTATCTATTAATTAATAATGATACTACTAATGTTGATATAAAGCTCTCGATTTCAGTTGATCATCAATCTTTGTTAATATTTATTCAATAATCTATTTAGAATTAAGTTGAACTCTTGGATAGCGGAATGAACTTCATTTGAAAGAATTCAAAGAAAATCGTAAGCCTGTATATCTTATCAAATCATTCAACTTACAGTTGAATTTTGCCTGTCAATTAACTCGACACTAAAAGTTCACCAAGATTCATTTTGTTGAACTATAAAATAGTCCTAAATTGATATAAGTGGCAAAGTAAAATAACATATATCGGGAATATACATTTCAGCTAAAAAAGTAATGATTTGTAGTTTACCTTCACCAATTTGAACAAGGTCAGCGTCACAAAAAAATGTTGTTCAGTTTGCCCATTTAGAAAAACATAACAACATAATTCATTTAGCACTTGCTGTTTTTAATCAACTGAATCATAAATCAGTGTCAATATTGAAACATGTTCCTAACGAGAGCAAAAAATCTTTTCGTTCAATGTTTGTATATGGTAGAATATTATGTGAAATGGGTTGTGAGGAATTATTCGAAAGCACGTTCCGATGATATGACTTGTTTAGTTGGGAAAACCGCAATTGTCACTGGAGGAAGTTCTGGTAACTATATTTAAATGATTTAGAAATTGAATTAATTATAAAATCACTTTTTATCGCTAAAAATTAGATACATACCATAGAATATGCATAGAATTTAAACTTGCATTGAGCATATATATATATATATATATATATATATATATATATATATATATATATATATATATATATATATATATATATATATATATATATATATATATATATATATATATATATATATACTTTGTTGCGAACGCGCAATATTATTTAATTATTTTTTCAATAATAATATTTTTTAAATATTCATTTTTCTTTTCAAACAATTTATTTCTATTCCTTTTCAAATTCATTTTCACCTCATATTAAGTATCATTTTATTCAGTCTTCCCCCGTATATGCCTTCAAATTTCTCCTTCATCGCTGTGCGCGGAAGACATATGTTCTGAAGACACATGTGAAACAAATATAATTCAAATTTTCAATTGCGACTAACTTGTGCTCCAGTGCGTTATATTGTATACTCTACATATTCTCCTCATTTTCAACATTTTCACCGTTTTGAACTTAACGATTTTTCGGAAATAGGATTTGGGACAGTGGAAATCTGGCCAGAGTGTGAGTGGAACGAGTCCCACCGATTTAAGAACTTTTATCCAACGCACAAGGTTGAGTCCGGCAATGAGGTAGGATTTGAAGGTATTTTTTAACAACTTTAAGAATTTATACAGTCCACTAAAGTCTCAACCCTCCATTATTTCGTCCTTCGAGCCGGATACTTAATGTTGGGTGATTTACTTTTCAATAATTTTCTTATCTCATCAAGATAATTCCTTCATAATTACAAATTCAAGTTACGACCGACGGCGACGTTGCAGCGTACATCCCATTTTATTCACGCAGTGCGCACCGCTCTTCGGTGTTCATACCAGTACGTAGCGCGATTTATTCAAAATATTTACGTATTTCTTCTAACCTCTCATTTTTTCATTTTCACAAAATAATAGGATCAATTGTTCAAATTAATAATTATTCTGTTTTCATTTTCATTATGGCAGACAAATTGGGGAAAATTATAAATTTACGACAAACTCAATTTAATTCATTGGATGAGGTTTTTGAAATAGCGGTTCGTGCTGAAACTGATCCAAATCTTGTTTCTTTGTTGGAAGTATCAGTGAGTGAAACTGATCAGATCAAACAAGATTTCTTTTCTTATCATAACTCCATCATAGGAGTTGCCGACGTTACAGAGGGCATTAATTTCGAAGAACATGATGCAATTAGGAAAAAGTTCAAGGATAAATTTTTGAGAATTAAACAAATCTTTCTTGATCTCAAATATAAACAACAAAAGAGTCAAAGAGAAGACGATGAGGTTTGCAACCTTCAGTTGAAACAAATCGAACTTAAACTTTTTTCAGGCGACATTACAAAATTTTCAACTTGGATTGACATGTATAATGCTGTTATTCATAAAAATAAAAGATTGAGTACAATCGGAAAATTCAATTATCTTTTTAATTCATTGAAAGGTCCTGCTTTTTCACTGGTTCAAACATTGCCTATGACATCGTTGAATTATGAAATAGCGTATGACACCTTAGTTGAGCGTTATCAAAATACGCGCCATTTAGCTGTTGCATATTGGTCAACAATTGAAAATAGTCACAAAATCTCAACAGCTGATCCTAGAGAATTAAGAGCTCTATTAGATGAATTTGGAGAAAATAAAAGGGCAATGCTCAACTTAAACTTGAACGATTTATGGAACTTTGTCACAATGCAGATGTTGATGAATTGTATTCATATTTCAATTGCTTCACGGTTTGAACTTTTTCATAATTCATCAAACATACCTACATATGAAGTACTTTATGATTATCTTTCTAAGCAGTGTCATGCTTTGGATAATGTGAATTTAGGAAAGCCGTCCAAACTCATACGCAGAAATTTCAATGTCAATAACACTACCTCTGCTTGAGCATTCATTTCACACGCCTCTAAGTCGTCAACTCTTACATGTCATTTATGTCAATCGAATCATTTGGTATAAAAGTGTCCAAAATTGCTGAGTATGAATCCTCATCAACGAATGAAACTGATTCAGCGCGAAAGATTGTGTGTCAATTGCCTCAATAAACACGCGACAGCTAACTGTCGATCAAAGAATACCTGCTTTACATGTCATCAACCTCATCTTACGCTATTGCAAGTAACTCAGACAAATATTTCCAACCTTCATAATACTTCTGTTAATGCCAACGCTTCTACTTCGACACAAAATAGAAGAGTTCCTTCAATCAATGCAGGATTTTGTTCTCGGCTTCTAGTGTTCTGCTAGGTACAGCGACAGTTAACCTTTTAGACAGCTTCAATCGTTTTCAAAGATATCGGTGCATCTTAGATTCCGGTAGTATGACGTCGTTCATATCCCAACGTTGTCTCCAAAAACTAGGTTTCCACAGTAAAGATTTATCTATCAATCTAAATGGATTAGATTCAATGAGTACAGCTTCGAGACTTGGTTATGTTTCAATCCTCATGAGGCCTCATTTCAATACGAACATATCATTTGAGATTGAAGCCATTATCCTCAAAAGAATTTGTGATAATCTTCCTTCTTCAACCGTTTCGTCTTCGTTTTCCTATTCATCGAACTTAAATTTGGCTAATGCGCTACCTGCCCAAGTTGATTTGCTTCTTGGGGCTGATGTTTTTTCGAAGATCATTTTAGATGGTCATATCACTGGAGCCTCTGGCGAACCTGATGCGATAAATACCAGATTGAGTTATGTTCTCATGGGCAAGGTGAAATCTTCTTCTCATGATCAGTCGGTTTCTTCATTCTTTTATCAATCTTCAACTGAAGACCTTAATTTACATTTTCAAATTAAAAGGCTTTGGGAGATTGAAGAAATTCCGAACCAATTTCCTGTTTCTCAGGAAAATGCCTTGTGTGAGCAAATATTTTCTGAAACTCACTCAAGAAATGCGGAAGGTAGATTTATGGTTATGCTGCCATTCAAAAATTTTCCAGCTCTTCCTGAATTTATTGGAATAAGAGACCTTGCTATTCGGCAATTCAAATTTTTGGAAAAACGTCTTGTCAAAGATCCTTCTATCTATACTGCTTATTGTTCCTTTATGAAAGAGTATATTGAATTAGGTCACATGGAACCTTGTATATCTTCTCACGACCCATTCAGTTATTATATTCCTCATCATCCGGTTTTGCGTCCAGATAGTTCAACCACAAAATTAAGGGTTGTCTTCAACGGTTCCGCTCATCCACCTCATCAACAATCCTTAAATGAAACCCTCTTAGTTGGCCCTAAATTACAACAAGATCTGATTTCTATTCTCTTATTATTTCGTCTTCATTTAGTAGTGTTCACAGCCGACATAAAAATGATGTATAGACAAATTTCAGTTCACCCCGACCATTGCAATTACCAAAAAATATTTTGGCGATTTTCTCCTGAAGAGAGTATTCAAGAATATCGTCTTCTCACTGTCACATATGGATTAGGCCCTTCGCCCTTTCTTGCAATTCGCACTTTGATTGAATTGGCCAGATCTGAAAGCAGAAACTATCCTTCAGCTGCAAAAGCTATTGAAAACTGCACTTACGTGGACGATGTTGTTCATGGCGCTTCTTCATTAGATGAAGCGTTATCTCTACAACAAGAACTGCAAAATCTTCTTGCTCTTGGTGGTTTTCACTTTCGAAAATGGGCCAGTAATTCTCCTGCCTTGCTATCTCATTTACCTCCTTCTGACTTGAACCATAATCCACTTCAGTTTGATGATCACACTCCTGTTAAGGTTCTTGGCTTACAATTGAATCCCAATTTAGACAGTTTCAAGTTTTCAGAAGATTCAAGTAATAGCACATGCACCAAAAGAAATATTCTCTCCCACGTAGCCCGTATATTTGATCCACTTGGTTTTTTATCTCCTCTAACATCTATTCCCTAATATTTGATTCAAAAAATGTGGCTTATGAAAATCGATTGGGATTATACCCCTCCTTCGGATATAGTCAAATTGTGGCAACTATATTTGAACGAAATTTCATATATTGAAGAATTACATATTCCCCTGTTAATTTTGACTGGCGAGTCTTCTTTCTACGAGTTACATTGTTTTGGAGATGCTAGTGTAAGAGGTTACTGCTGCGTCATCTATCTTCGGAATTTCTCAACGGATCACGAGGTTTGTCATGTTAAATTCGTTATTTCTAGGGCTAAGGTTACCCTTACAACGAAGTTGAGTTTACCAAGGTTGGAATTGTGTGTTTCTGTATTTGTAGCTAGGCTGGAAAGTCATGTCATTCAAACTTCACAAGGTGAATTGAACATGAAGAAAGTATTCTACTGGACAGATTCGACTATTGTCCTCAACTGGATCAAATCTTCTCCACTTAAGTGGAAAACTTTTGTTGGCAACAGAGTTGCACTCATTCACTCCAAATCATCTCCCGATTCCTGGTTTTATGTTTCATCCTCGGAGAATCCCGCTGATGTTGGCTCTCGTGGTTCCCTTCCCAAAGATTTACTTCAGTGTTCCCTATGGTGGGCGAGTCCCACATTTCTTCAAAACTGTCATTTTCAACCAGAAATTCAAGAATTCCCTGCTTCTTCTAGAGTAATTGAGGAAGAACGACAGATTTCACTCAATGTCATTCCCTCTCATCATTTAATCGATGCTTTGCTAGGGTAACATTCTTCGTTTTCAAGATTTTCCCGAGTTCTTGCTTACATTCTTCGGTTTTCCAATAATTCTCGAACTTCACATCAAAAAAGATTCGGTTGCCTCTCCTCAGTCGAGTTGCATAACGCTTCTCTCCTTACTGTCAAACATATTCAGTCATCATATTTCACAGATGAAATTTATAATATTCAAAATAACCGCAAACTTCCAAAGTCATTCCTCAAATTGTCCCCATTCATTGACAGTGAAGGTATTCTCAGAGTTGGTGGTCGACTTCGGCAAGCACCGTTTTTCAAAAAAATTTCCAGCAATTTTGACCAGTCGTAGCCTATTAACCGATTTAATAATTTCTTATTTTCATCAAACTTATTTTCACGCTGGTCTACAAACAGTCCAGTTTCTAATAGCCCAACGGTTTTGGATCCTTTCATTTCCTCGCTCCATCATACGAGTACTCTTCAAATGCATGACATGTTTCAAATATAATCCGCAGTCCTTCGGTCCTTCTCGTGTTTCTCGCCTCAAACCATTTTCCCACGCGGGTGTTGATTTTGCAGGTCCCTTCAAAGTCACTTTGAGTAAACATCAAGGAATTCGTGCTTCTGAGGCTTATCTTTGCTTGTTCGTTTGTTTCGCGGCCAAAGCTGTACATTTGGAACTCGCTTCTGACCTGTCGATGCATGCCTTTCATGCTGCTTTAAAGAGGTTCATTGCTCGTCATGAGCGCTGTTCCAACTTATATAGCGATTGTAGTACCAATTTTGTCGCCGCTCATAGGCATTTAAAATAACTGTTCGCCAAAGCTGCTTCATCAGAATCAATCACTTGGCATTTCAATCCTGCTTCTGCACCCCATTTCGGGGGTCTTTGGGAATCTGCAATCAAGTGTGCGAAATTACATCTTCTCAGAATTGTTGGAGAACAAATCCTCACGTACGAGGAGCTTAATACTGTCCTTACTCAGATCGAAGCTATTTTAAATTCTCGTCCGCTGACGCCCGTTAGTAATGATCCCCCAGATTTTTCTGCTTTAACTCCTGGCCACTTCCTTACCTTAGAACCGCTCACTGCTCTACCAGAGCAAGACAACACTGCCCTTCCCATCAATAGGCTTACACGTTGGCAACTTTTTGAACGTATGCATCGCGATTTTTGGAATCGTGGGTCAAAAGAATATTTGCACAATTTACATCAAAGAAGTAAATGGCATATATCCAGTACGCCTGTTAAAGACAATGTTTTAGTCCTTATAAAATCGTACAACCTTCCACCGTGTAAGTGGCGAATGGGACGTATAGTTGAGTTGCATCCTGGTGCAGACGGTTGTACTAGGGTTGCTTCAGTTAAAACTGCTGAAAACAGTATACTTAAAAAGCCTGTGATTAAAATTTTGTCCTCTTCCACTTGATGACAGTTAAACACTGCGTATTTAAGGTGGGCGGTATGTTGCGACCACGCAATATTATTCAATTATTTTCTCAATAATAATATTTTCTAAATTTCCATTTTTCTTTTCAAACAATTTATTTCTATTCCTTTTCAAATTAATTTCACCTAACATTAAGTATCATTTTATTCAGTCTTCCCCCCTATATGCCTTCAAATTTCTCCTTCATCGCTGTGCGAGGAAGACATATGTTCTGAAGACACATGTGAAAACAAATTCAATACAAATTTTGAATTGCGACTAACTTGTGCTCCAGTGCGTTATATATACTCTACATATTCTCCTCATTTTCAACATTTTCATCTTTTCACCGTTTTGAGCTCAACGATTTTCCGGAAATAATATTGGGGACAGTGTAACCCTGGCCAGAGTGTGAGTGGAACGAGTTTCACCGATTTAAGAACTTTTATCCAACACCCAAGGTTGAGTCCGGCAATAAGGTAGGATTTGAAGGTATTTTTTAACAACTTTAAGAATTTATACAGTCCACTGAAGTCTCAATCCTCCATATATATATATATATATATATATATATATATATATATATAGTATATATATTATATATATATATATATATATATATATATATTATATATATATATATATATATATATAATATATATATATATATATATATATATATATATAATATATATATATATAATATATATATATATACTATATATATATATATATGTATATATAAAAATATATATATATATATATATATATATATATATATATATATATATATACATATATATATATATATATATATATATATATATATATAGGGTTTTCCTCAAATTAACCAAAATCCAGCCTATTAACCCTCATAAGTTTTTTATTAATGCCTCAACAAGCACGATTTTTTGTAATGTATACTTGTTCAAATAGTTGACAGTTTTCATTACACAAAACAGTACCAAGGGCACATACGAGGGTTTTTATTCCACAAAATTAGTTAATTTGTGAAAATAAATCAACTTCAACATTCAAAACGTTGAAAAAAGTAACAATTGGTGCTTCACTGTCTTTTTCAAACTTATCTGCTTAGACCATTATTGCCCAGTGTTCCAAATTTGGAACAGTCTACAATTTGCTGTGCATGTTGGCTATAACGCTTTAGACTGTCAAAGATGTTTCCAGGACGGATAGTTTAATGCATCGGCAAAGAAAATAACAAAGTTAGTTGCTCTGAAGTTGTTTAGCCGTTGACAGTGCATACATAAACAAATTGTATTCAAGCTGCCGAAATGGCTTTAGGAAGGTAACTAAATTTTTATCACTAAATGGCTATTTCTGTCAAGTTAAATATATAATAATTCAAGTATATAAATTTATTTAAATTGTGAAAGGATTAATTGCTATTAAATTTTCAAAATTTTAATTTTATACGAGTGTAAATATAGGTGTTCCAAAAATGGAATACCGCGCCTGTTTTGGGTCGTTTCAGGGCTCCAACAACTCAGCAATTGATGGAAATGGTGGAAAGTCAGGCCTTCTGGAATGATTTTGATAGTGCTGATATTCATATTACTCCTCCCAATGATGAAGAAAATGTAAGTGGTGAAAATACCAGGGATGAGGATGGAAAAGTAAAAATTGATCATCTCAGTCGACCACAACTGCGTGCACAACCACGGATACCCTTCATGGGTCTAACAGGGAAACGTTTGAGTGATAGTGAATCAGAAGAAGATAATATACCGCGATCAGATATACAAAAAAATTGCAGGTTACAAAAAACCGTATTTAGGCAAAATCTGTTCAGATTGACCCTCTAAATATTGACTCCGAATTTTGACAGAAATATTGTATGTTTCGATCCCATTGAATACTTTGAACTTTTTTTGATGATGAAGTATGCAAATTTCTCATGAAAATGTTTGTACTTTATGCGAGATCTAAAAGCGAATTCTCATTTGAATTTTCAATTGCACAGTTGAAATGTTTTCTTACCATTCTATTATTAACGGGATACATGGACGAGCCAAGGTGGCGAATGTTATGAGAAACTGACTCCGAATTGTATAATCCTTTTGTTGCAAATACCATGCAAAGAAATCGGTTCAAGCACATAGAAAGACATGCGAATTGTGCTGACAACGCATATTTGACAAATAACGATAAGTTTTCGAAACTTCGATGCCTCATTTCATGTGAATCTCTAGGATTCCTTATGCAATTTGAACCATATCAAGGAAAACAGGATGGACGAGAAAATATGGATCTTGGTGTTGGAGGATCTACGGTTATGTTTTCAACATCAAAGCTAAAAAAAAAATGATTATTTCAAAGTTTTTGGTGATCGATACTTTTCATCTCTCAAATTAGCGAATGCACTCCAGGACTTAGATATGGATACACAGAAATTATAAAGACTAATCGGATTGAGAAATGCTCAATAACATCAGCAAAAATTTTAGAAAAAAAATAACGAGAAACTTATGATTTTTGCATAGATACTGAATCAAGGATCACTATAACAGCTTGGAACGATAACAGGGTAGTCCTAACAGTATGTTCGTGCGACACCGTGACACCTATTTCAAAAGGTAAATAGGTGGATACCCAAAAAATTGCCCGTATCGCAGCCATTGGTTATTTCTAAATATATTAAGTTCATGTAAACCGCATGGATGAAAATATTGACCGCTATAAGGTATCAATTAGATCGAAAAAATGGTGGTGTGCAAACTTTGATTTTGCCATAGACACGAGTATTCATAATGCCTGGCAAGTCTATGGAAGAAATTTTGAAACTGGAGGAATGGACTATCTAGCTTTTCGTAGGTACATCGTCCCCGTTTATTAGAAAAATTATGCCACCCCTGTTGTTGGAGGCGGTCGGCCAAAATCGTCAAAGGAATCATGTACCCGTATTTTAGAAAATATACGTTATGATCGAAAAGATCATTGGATTGTAGTTGCAGAAAAGCAAAACAAATGCGCATTTTTCAAGAAAAACGCAACAAGGGTATGTGAAAAGTGTTATGTTAACTTCCATGACGTTTCTTTAAAACTTTTCATGTTAAATAATTATACAATTATTTCGAAACACTAATATATCGATAATATCAAATGAATGAAATTCTTTATGATGAAATTTCATAATTTTTTTTCTGTCTAGTGAGCCCGGTGTTCCAGAAATGGAAAAAAATCTAAAATGAAAAATATGAAAAAAAGAAGGAATATAAAACACTAAATCTAGCATTGTGAACACCAAATAAGCCATTTGAATACTAAAATAATTCGAGCAGTAATGGGTTGATAACCTTTCTAACGGTATGCTACACATTGATAAAAACAAACATTTCTGCTTCAAACTGCAGATATATCTGCGGAAATCATTCGAACTTGGTGAGGACGACAATTTTATTTTCATGATCGTCGATTTGAACAAAAATTAAACTACTAACATTAATTCAATATCTAACTGTTCTCTAGCAACAAATTTTGTTCGAACAATTCCCCTTTGTTCCTTATGCATGTCCGACACCTCCTTCTCACTTCAAATGTTACGGTATATAGTTATTGTTGAAGCAAAAATATTTTCCTTTTTCGTTCGAACAAAATTTGATTTTATGATCGTTTATTTGAACAGAAGTTAAACTACTGAAACTAATTTAATACCTACCTGCTCTCTGGTTACATATATTGTTCAAAAAACAAGATTTTTTTCGTTGAAGCAGAAATATATTTTTTTTCGAAAACATGAGAGCAGGTAGGTTTCAAATTATTGTAAACAGTTTAAAGTGTAATCAAATGAACGATTAGAAATTCATATTTTGTTTGAAAATCAGAGAGAAATATTTCTGCTTCAACAAATAACTAGCTACCGTAACGGCTGAAGTAAGAATTTCAATTGTCTACATGCGT
This sequence comes from Cynegetis impunctata, assembly GCA_030704885.1. NCBI lineage: Eukaryota > Metazoa > Arthropoda > Insecta > Coleoptera > Coccinellidae > Cynegetis > Cynegetis impunctata. Next base: position 210,802 of record JARQZK010002251.1, on the reverse strand, counting down.
TTCAGTTTTGCTATCATTTATATTTAGGACATTCTCATTGAAATTGAAGGAGCTTGGTATTACTACTTTTTTTTGCTCACTTCCAAACAATATGCATTCTGTTTTGGCCATGTTTAGAACTAATTGGCTCTCGTCGCACCACCCACTCACCTCTCCCAGTACTCTCTGCGCACCTGTAATACAATCAGTAATTGATTGTCATGATATGAGAAAGTTGGTGTCATCCGCATATACAATTGGTCTACAAGAAGTGTTAAAGTCTCTTGCACATAATGTATTGATATACACTATGAAAAGAATTGGACCCATAACACTTCCTTGTGGTACGCCCTTCATTAGTGCTTGTTTTCTGGATAAGTATTCCTTACCATTTACTTTTAGGCACACCATTTGTTTTCTATTTTCAAGATAGCTCGCTATCAGACGAAGTTGATTGTCTCTAATGCCTACATTTTCTAGATTCCTCAGAAGTATCTCATGTACAACCAAGTCGAAAGCCTTCGACAAGTCAAGAAATAGTGCCAGTGGAATCTCACCCTTCTCTAGATGTTCAAGAATGGTGTTTGTTAGTTCAAAAATCGCAGTATCTATACCTTTTCCTTTTATGAAGCCATGCGGCTCCTCTGCATCTTATATTTTCTAAAAAAATGGAGCATCCGTTGTGCTAGAATCTTTTCAGAAATTTTCGAAAAACTTGTTAGTAAGCAAATAGGTCTGTAATTGCTTAGGTCAGATGTATCTCCTTTCTTAAAAATGGGTCGAACAAGCGCTGTTTTCAAATCTTCAGGAAAGGTCCCTTTGCTAAAGGATTGATTTATTATGAGAGCCAATGGTGTTGCTATCAAGTGTATACATTTCTTTATTACTTTCATAGGAACTCCATCATGCCCTGAGGAGTTTGAATTTTTTAATGACTTTACAACTTTAATTACCTCCTGTGGTGTGACTTGAAAAACAAAAAATGAGTTTTTTAACGATTTCTCGCTCTCATCCGAGAGTTTTTGCTTGACATGTTTTGCCTGTCTAGGAATGTCCGAAACAATATTTACGAAGTAGTTGTTAAACTGATCAGCCAATAACGCAGGGTCATCAGTGCCAAAGTCTTTTAATGTTTTATTAGACTTACCTGTTAAGTTCTTGATAATTGTCCACACTGCCATAGATTTATTGTCTGAGTCAAGTATATATTGTCCTAATTTACTTTTCCTATCTTCATTTATTGCATTATCATATTGCTTTTTAGCCGATATGTACTGGTTTTCAAAATTGTGATTTACCTTATACAAAGTAAGTAAAATATCAAGCTTGTTTTTGAGAGACCTTAAATATGGTGTCATTTTGTGCTTATTTACACCAATTAATTGAAAGCAACTTTTAAAAATACTATTAAAAGTTTCGGAGAAACAATCCCATATTTCATTAACATCACCATCAGGATCAAACACACCATCCCATGAAACCAAGGACAACCTAGATTCAAACATGCCCATGGTGCAGTCATTAATAAGGCGGACTGTTATCTTCTCCACTATCTGATCGCTAGACAATTCAGTAGAAATAAATTTGACCGCCGAGTGGTCCGAGATATGATATTCAAGGATAGAGGTAGAACCTCGGAGGTTGGTGAAAAAATTATCCAGACATGATTGGGAGACCGGGCGAGTAACTGTAAAATTTTGAATACTCACATTATACATCTCTAGTAGAGAGACTAAGTCCCGACACTCTCTGCTATCAGCCAATACGTTTATGTTAAAATCTCCAGCTATTATGAATTTCTCACTATTATTCATACACCAATCGAGTATTGATCTAAGAGTTTCAAGAAAAACATATACATTACATTCGGGTGGAGTATTATGTACATAAATACAAATTACTACAACTTTCATATTTTTCATCCTAATTTGAGCTGCACAGAACTCTACAACCTTCGGTACACTAAGGGATTCAATGTAACCATTATCTGAAAAAGAACATTTGTTGGATATATAAATTGCACAACCACCATGTGAACCCCTTTGACGGCAATAAAATGAAGCCAGGCGATATCCGTCTATATGATAATTTATAATTTCTTCCTCACATTTCCAGTGCTCTGTTATTGTTAAGACATTAGGTTTCTGTTCTAGTGCCATAACTTGTAGTTTACAGATTGCATTTCCCACGGATTGAACATTTTGGGTTATGACATTTAAAAAAGATGTTTCAATTGAAATGTTTTTATTCTTTTTATCAATTATGTGACTGGATTTGATAGGCCCTTGTTGCGGAAAAAATCGCTGTTGAACGTAGACTCCCTCAGTACGATACCTTCAGGCCAGATATTGGGATCAAATACTTTTTTATAGGATTCTTCTGTTGGTAATCCAACACTGAAGGCTGAATTACTTCCCTTAGTAGCAAGCTTTTTCACTATAATATCATCATTACCTTTCATGTCTACAATTAAATTTTTCAAATCGGTTTCAGATACCTCTTTGCTCGCAATCTTTCCTATATATATCCACTTACGTTTAATAGCTCCCTTTATATTTGGACTTTGAGGTTTACTTTAGGTCCAACTCCCATAATCTCACCCTTTCGTATTTTCTTAGATTGTTCTTGATTATTTTTCTTCATATGTGAAACCGTTTGCCAATCATTATTACCATGCACATCGTCACCTAAATTCTGCTTAATATTGACCGTGGCATTCTGTTCTGTCGTGTCTTCTTGCTTTTTACTATTTGACCTTTGATAAAAGTTGTGAGTATTACTCACACTAATTTTTTTCCTGTTCTCGTTTGTATTTTTTGGGACATTTTTAGTCGGCTCATTGTCGCTAGTTAAGTTTATTATTTCTTCCATATATTACTGTTGTTGCTCAGCTATATTTATATATATATGTATATATATATATATATATATATATATATATATACAGTGCTTTCATGATGAAAGGAACAAATTCATTAAAAAATTAGGTTTCTATTTCATGTTAAAATCCTCGGACAGGTCGATTAGTATTTTTATTTGGGCATTTTTCGCAATAAAAATTTTGTATACAGGGTGTCTCATTCAAGAGCTATGGCTTTGTCATTAGTTTTTTTAAAGGTAATACCCTGTATATTATTTCACTTTACAATTCTACGATAAATTCTTATCACTTTTTGTGAACATACCATATGCCCCAACTCGATGGATTGCCAGAAACGGAGATAGTGGGTAATGAGAGGTACGATATGAAAACACACAAATGTAATTACTAATTTAATTTTTACATATGTTCAATCTGTTGTCCGTTTACTTCGAGACATTTTTAAAGTCGATTCAATGTTTCCCGTTGCACATTTTCAATTACTTCTGGACTGATAAGTCTTATTTCCTGCCTGATTCTCTCTTTTAGATCATCAATATTATTTGGTCTATTCAAATAAACTTTGGACTTCAAATAACCCCATAAGAAAAAATCCAATGGGGTTATGTCCGGTGATCTTGGCGGCCACTCAATCGGACCTCTCCGTCCTATCCATCTGTTGGGAAAAGTTGCATCAAGAAATTGTCGAACAGCGATTGAATAGTGAGGAGGTGCCCCATCTTGTTGAAACCATATCTCGTTATTAGGTATGTCAGGATCTTGTGGGTTAGGAAACAAAACAGCTAAAGCCGGAATGAGTTCGAACTGGAGAAAGTTCAAGTAGTCCTCTCCGTTTAGTGTTCCTTCAAAAAAATAGGGACCAACTATACGATTTCGAACAATCGCTGCCCATGTATTAATTTTTTGAGGCCGCTGTGTGTGGCATTCTTGCATCCAATGATGATTCTCGGTCGCCCAATACCTACAGTTTTGTCTGTTGACGTGGCCATTTAAAGTAACGGTGGGTACATCAGAAAAAATAATGTGTGGAATGTAATTTAGTGTTTGAGTATGAATTTCAAGAATCTGCTCACAAAACTGTACTCTGCGGTCAAAATCGTCTTCTAATAATTCATGTACCAGCTTAATTTTATAGGGATGATACTTATTTACCTTAAGTATTTTATGCACGGACCCTACTGATAAATTGAAATTATTGGAAATTGTAGTAATGGATGTATGAGGGTTATCTTGGGTTTCTAGTAGATCGTTCAGCACTGTTTCTTCAGATACTCTCGGTGGTCTTCCTTTAGGTAAATCTCTAACGTGGCCGTATCTCCTGAATTTTGATTCAATTTTGCTGACTGTCGATCTAGTAATTGGCGGACGATCAGGATGATTTTCATTGAATAGATTGCAGACTTCTTCTTGTGAACGCACCCTATCTCCAAAACCAATCATCATAAGTACTTCAATACGTTCTCTCTCAAGTAATTGCATTTTCTTAAACAATGAAGTAGTGTAGTGCCTGGAGCGTTAAAAACGTGAAAACTGCGGACTATACAGCACCAGTGAATGAATTCAGATGGTACATGTGAAATTTCATTCTTCAGATTTAATGACAATGTTTACCTAAATTTTTTTTTTGTACTTTAATCCACATTTTAAATCTCCAGGTGCTCCACTATCTCCGTTATAATCTGGGAATCCATCAAGTTGAGGCATATGGTATGTTGGTATGTTCACAAAAAGTGATAAGAATTTATCGTAGAATTGTAAAGTGAAATAATATACAGGGTATTACCTTTAAAAAAACTAATGACAAAGCCATAGCTCTTGAATGAGACACCCTGTATACAAAATTTTTATTGCGAAAATTGCCCAAATAAAAATACTAATCGACCTGTCCGAGGATTTTAACATGAAATAGAAACCTAATTTTTTAATGAATTTGTTCCTTTCATCATGAAAGCACTGTATATATAAATATATATATATTATATATATATATATATATATATTTATATATATTTATATATAATTATATATATATATATATATATATATATATATATATATATATATATATATATATATATATATATATATATATATATATATATATATTTATATATATTTTTATATTTATATATATATATTTATATATATAAATATATATATATATATATATATATATATATATATATATATATATATATATATATATATAAATAAATTTTTTTTTTCACAAAGTCAGAACGGTTTCCGTCCTTCTGAAGGAATATCCTTAATTTGATTCAGAAATAATTTCATTTATTTATGTGTAATATACAATAATAATAATATATATAATCTAAAAAAAATGGCTTCTTCACAAGCATTAATAAAAAATATATAAGGTTGTAGAGAAGGGATTTTGGTTAATTAGAGAAAAAGAGTTTCAAAATTATATCTCCTTAACCGTGAGTCTTAGGAGCCAGGGTCTAAGGGTGGAAAGGTAGCAAATAACCCCATCAATCGCAATATATGTATATATGTTTAAGGAATTGGATTTGCAGTATCTCTATTGCTAGCTTCTAGAGGATGTCGAATAATAATTGCATGTAGAAGGGATGCGAAAACTGTAATAGATAAATTGGTGAAAATAACTGGGAATTCTAATGTTTTCATGAAATTTCTCGATTTATCGAAATTTAGATCCATTCGTTCCTTCGCTGAAGATATCAAGAAAAACGAATCTAAAATTGATATTCTGGTGAATAACGCTGGTATTGGATTTACGTCAGATATTCGGTCAGAGGATGGTCTCAACACAGTTATGCAAGTTAACTATTTCGGTCCTTTTCTTCTAACTCATCTTCTTGTAGGTGAGTACATAACATATTGTCTTCGTATCATAATAAAGTCATTTTCAACTTCAGATCGGTACCTATTGATTGTTTTTGAATTAGTTTACTAAAAAACTTCCTTCATTTAAACATATATCAAAATTAAAAAATAACATTGTTTCCATATGTGTTCTGTATTTTTTCCAGATTATATAGGTATATTTGAACTTATACTTTTACTTCTACAGTAGATAGGTTTCAGTTTGAGAATTCATTGGGATAAATGAAACATGTAGTTTTTCTATTCATGAACTGTAGAAAAACTTCAAAACAATAAAATAATTTCAAATTATGATGGATTTGATCAATATTTTTGTGGTTTATTTCACTCAACAATTTGAACTCTTCCAAAAGATTCGAAATTACCTTAAAATTACTGACTATTTATTTCCATCAACAGCTATCATCAAACTTATTCATTTACACACATTATATATATATATATATATATATATATATATATATATATATATATATAGATACATATATATAAAGTTTTGAAAAAGCAACGAATGTTGTGGCGAAACGTAAACTTTTCAATAAAATCGAGTTTTTTTGAGATTCACGAAGCCTGCTATTGCTAATAATTACAAATAGTTAGAAATAGTTCACAGGCCACAACAATTCTAATGAATATATATATATATATATATATATATATATATATATATATATATATAATTTTTCACTAAAATACGTATGTTCCCATAGTGCTATGTCAAAAAAACCAATTTCATTGGTTGAAACTAATGTGGAATTTTCAATATAATAAATACTATAACAATATAATATTATAATCCTATTGTAGCGCTATAATATTTCATGCCTTTGGTAATATTTAATTCCTCTGTTATAATTTATCCAATTTTTGGCCTCTTTGTGTCAAGTTATTTTTTATTCACTTAGTTACATAGCTCAGTCACTGTTTACTGTTTAACTATTGTAGTATAACTCCGAATCTAAATCTGAACCTTGCACTCATTTTGCAACCTTGCACTCATTTTGCATAAGATGAATAAAAACTACCGCAGAAAATATTATTTCGAATATTTATGTTTGAGATAACGAAAGTTAAAATGAGTAGAACATCACTTCACCGAACAACTGTTTTTTTGTCCCTTGTATTTTCCTTACACTATGCTGGCGATATCGTTCGTATATCCAAGAGATTTGGGCCCTTTTGTGAAGTGTCTCTAGATATCCTTCTATAACTAAGTTCATAACAGAGGTGACCATACTTCCCTCAGAAGACACCCTCTGGTTACTCAGGCTACTATCGTGTAGTTAAGTAGTGTCGATAATATTGTTATTTCTTGTAGAATAGATTCTATCTACCTGCATCATTTCCCGTGGAAACATTTTCTCTTAGAACAGATAGATTGTTATTGATTCGATAAATATGGGAATGCGCCAAAGAGAATCTCTTTGCTTTGCAGCGCAGTTTTAGCCTAAGACACTAGTGAGCGTCGTGCTTCTCTGTAAATGTGACTGCCGTGTAGGCATAGAGATATCTATGTAGTAACTGGTTCTCCAGTACCGCATCCCTAATGCACCTATGGAGGAGTTATTTAAGCGGCTCAAGCATGAAATACATAATAGTTATTTAAATGATTGATTTCCCTGAATCTTATTCTGTTCATCCATGTTTCTTGAAGAAAATTATTTTTCATATCTTCAATATGTGTCTCAGTGCTAAGCTGACTCGAAAAAGTGGACATATTTACTTCAATATCAGATATATTCTTCTCTGTAGAATACCAGATGAATTTTGTCTAGTCCTGGCGATTTATATGCTTCAAATGTGCTAACAGCCCACCTGATGTTTTCAATAACGATTACTTTGTAGATATATAGGTGTCTGCCAAGAAATTCTTAGAGGGAGTTCATGAACATCGTAGGCCTGCAGTAACCTGCTCATGAGTCTGGAAAGTGTACCGTATGAAGTTTTGCCAGATTTTTTTACACAGTTGATGTGTATGTTTGGCTTTATTAAATATCCCTTTGCTTTTAGGTATTTCTAGTTCAGAGTGGATGCTTCTTTAGTCTGAGCTGCTCCCTTCGTCATAAATATGCCAATTGCTGTAAATGTTTTTCATGAAATTACGGATGTCTGTATTATCTGTTACCCCCAACACTTTTTTGTTATGAAAGTCAGTAAAATACATTTATGTACCCAATAGATATTGTAGAAGTTACTCAACGCTAGTTTTCGTATTGCTGCTGAGACATTCCTCTTCATGACGTGCCTCCGAGTAGCAGCCGATAAATAAGTGAGATACTAAAGATAGGCAAAAGCAATGACTATCTACTCGGGCAGTTTCGTGTTAATCATCCTCAGTTTTACTGCTCTCAGATCACAATATAAATTTACTGGACACATCACATTGATTATTTTGTTGAAAGTTATACATATGCTAGGTTTAGCAGAGAAATCATCATAGATAATTATGTCAATTCTCCCTTGTCTAACCTTTTCCAATGTTCTTTTGTTAGGTTCCTATAATATTTTTTTTATTGTAGTATAGATTACCAACGACGCCTCACTGTGTTGTAGGTTCACCTGAAGCATGCGGATCACAAACATCATTCCCACCGAAAAAACTCCCAGGGCTCGGAACATGAACTGGGCCTATTCGAAGAACCTGTGAGAAATTATATCGATGAAGTGTGCAAGCGTCTTGCCGCCCTTGTCTGTTTTCTTACTTACGCTCGTTCTTCGTACTGAATTCTGTTTCCCTAGGCGAGTTCGGAGCAGTTGAAGGATTTCTGATAATTTGGGAAGTAAATTTGCCTAAGAAGTCCACTCCTTTCCATAGTTTCTTCATTATGTCAATGTTCTTTCGGGGCCATTCTCTTTAGTTTCGGTTTAGCGCAGGCTATCCAGAGAGCCACTGCACTTCCTTCTTGGAGAGGCTAAATTATCGACTATTGTGTATTGGATTATTTCAGCCTTGAATGGAAAAAGCGCCTCAAACATCTCGAATAAAGTTGATCAAGGGCGAAAAGTTATTTCCCAACTTAATTCCTCATTATGGAGCAACAAAATGAAAAAAAAGAAACAAGAAAATAATATACTATACCATTGTTGAAACTATAACTACGTATGGCTCAGAAACCTGGGAGTTAACAAAAAGGGAAAGGTAAGAGCTCTTGGCTGTGGAAATGGATTACTGGAGAAGAAGAAGTAGAACATCTAGACTAGAGCATACAAGAAATGAAGAAAAAAGACGATAGATGGAACTATTATAGACACGATTGAATCCAAAAGACTCACATGGTAAGGCCATCTCTAAAGAATGGACACGAGCCGGTGGCCAAAGAAAGTGTGAGATTAGATCCCACCAGAACGCAGAAAGCGCGGTGGACTACCAAGAAGATGAAAAAATGACGTCATGGAGGCCATGGCAAAGAGAGGCCTTCAAGAAGGAAACTGGTGGAACTGAGATCTATGGAAAGTGAGAAGCGAGAAATGGCGACAGTTGTAAACCACTCGCCGATATATATTATTTCAGCCTGTAGGTTTCAAAAGGCTGGTTGGTTTTATGTGGAGATTAGAATTTGTCCCGAGTTAATTTCATGTTCTCAGTAATTACCTGGCTATATGGAGATGTTTATCGATCTCCTGGTCTACATCAATCATAAGAGTTTAGCAAGTATTTTATCATTGCCTTTATTTCAACTTTGCGTCTTGTTAGGATGATAACAGTTATCAGATTTAATATTAAATTTAAAAAAATTCTAACGCGGCAAGTAAGTTTCAATTCAAAAAACTCAATTTTCAGATCTATTGAAGGCATCTGGATCCGCAAACGTCGTTTTCATTTCCTCTTTGACAGTGTGTCTCCACAATTTCAAGGTAGATGATTTGGAATATGTAGATTCCAATAGAACTTCCGATAGAAATTTACCTTTTTATGTGAACTCTAAATTCTGCGATATACTGGCTGCTCAGATATTCGGAGAAAAATTGGCCAAATATGGTATTTTAGTGAATTGTGCCGATCCAGGGATTGTAAAATCTCCAATATTTGATCAAGCCTACCAATTGAAGAATCTGCCTGATAAATTATTAATAAAATTTTTGTCCAAAACTACTTTATTCTTATATGCAAAGGTAAGCATAATTGAAATCCTCTAGAAATAAAATCATAAATACTATTTATTTAATATTTGATATATATCGACATTTTTGAATCATTGTATGCCCATGAATTGTACTTTTATAGTTTGTTTAAGTATAGGTTCAAAGATTTCCTGATTTGAAGACATCAATAAATATAAAAATTCCGAAAACCTAGTTAGGGACCAGATTGAAGTTAGCCCTCCTCTTCTTAATCTGTTCAATGTACCTACCAATAGCTCTGAATGAATTACTTATTGTTATTTCGTGTTTGTTTAGAGATTAAGTCAATGTTATGACGAAATGCGTTTACGTATTAAATTTTATTTAAACCTGTGAAAAGTTAGTTTTTTGTTTCTATATGAAATTATAATAGTTTAAATCCATTTTATGGCTCCATTTCTCAACATATTGTTCATATATCTGATTCAAGCAAATGTACTAGACCTTATATATTATATATCTATAGAATATGTTGTGTAAATTGTTTGAAAAGTGGAGTAACTTTATTAAAAAGAATTCAATTTTATTGTACACAAAAATTGAGACAACTGAAATGTAATTATTATCATATTATATATATATATATATATATATATATATATATATACAGGGTGACCCAGAGCTACGTAATCGGTCCATAATTTTTTGTCATTCAAGATATCGATATGAAAATTTCAGGGCAAATATGATCTGACTGAGTCTATTTTTCAAAATTATTCTGAAGAAAATTGCACTTCCGGTTTTGCCGGAAGTGGTATCAACTTTGTTATTTCAAATAGAATACCCTGTATATCTATCGATTTTCGAATTTTTTATGTAATTTATGATGAAATTGTCAAAAATTCTTTTCACCTAAAGTGGACAGTTTTCGAGTAATTAATTTTTCTCGTAAAAATTTGACAGTTGCGTCTTCAAACAAAATAGGCTATAACTTCTTTGTTAGTAGTTGGTATACTGTTTGTAACCTAGAAACATTGTTTCATTCATTTCTTGTCAAAATTTTCCATATTTCTAACTAATGACTTGATAAAATCTAGGGTGAAGTTGGCAAATTTTAAATGTTAATATTTTTTTTATTTCTAATGGAATGCAATGCATATTTTTGCATTATTGAATTTGCTATTATATTACCTTTTGATTAGTATAAATTCCTTTTACCTAAAGTTAATAATAACAGAAATATTTCACAATTTTATAATAATTTATATATCAACACACCTGAGAAATCGACTAGGGAGTTATTTTGACGTATCCTTGGATACTAATAAAAAAAATTATTTGAAATCTAATTGTGTCACCTTTTGTAGTATTTGTTCAGTTAAAATGGATTTTACGCTACAAGAAATGATAAATATGGTTTACTGTATTGGAGAGCGAATCGAAATATTCTGCCAGCTAGTAGAATAATTTATCATCAAAAATATCCAGAATCAAGACTGCCCCAAGTGATTTCATTCCAAAAATTGAGGGATAGATTCGAATCAACCGGAAATATTTCTTACAATATACAAGGATTTGAATTAGAAGTTCTTTTAACGATAGAGGAAAATCCTTTTTTGAGAACTCGGGAGATCGCAAGAGAAACTCGTCTATCACAAAGAAATGTGAATCGCATTATTTTAAATCATGAATTCTACCCGTACCATATAGAACTTCATCAGGAACTTTATGACGATGATTTTCGGCAACGAGTAGATTTTTCAAATAGGATTTTTGAAATAGTGCATGCTGACGGCAACTTCTTGCACTATTATGCGACTCATAACCGACATTGTCTGAGAACAATCGATCACAAAAATACGTGGTCATTCAACGTTTGGGGGGGTAATATTGGAGGTCGTGTTGTCGGTCCATTCTTTTTTGACGGTGTCTTGAATGGCGAGAAATACTTAGAATTTTTACAAGCCGATCTACCACTGCTACTCGAAGACGTAGACTTACATACAAGGGCGAAAATATGGATTCAGCATGATGGTGCTCCTATTCATTATTGCCGTATCTTGCGTCAGTTTTTGAATCAGAGTTGCGCCAACCGTTGGATAGGAAGAGGAGGAGCTATTGCTTGGCTAGCTCGCTCGCTAGATCTGACACCCATTGATTTCTTCTTTGGGTGTGTGTAAAGGAAAAAGTTTACAGAGAACGACCAACTACAGCTGAAGATATATAGCAGCGATTAACCGATGCATTTCAATTTATAAACGAGGATATGCTTACCCGCGTGAATCTTTTTTACGTGGGCTGAATGTGTGTGTTCAGCAGAATGATCGTATATTTGAGCATTTATTAAAATTATCAATTAACTATTTCAATGAATTATATTTTTGATTTTGATTCAACTACGTTTTGTGATTCTGTTATTAATGAGCATTGATTTGTTTCTGTAAATAAATAAAAATGAACGTTGAAATGTATTATTTGGAGTAACTGTTGGATTATGTGAATGTAATCCTCTTCGCCAAAATAATAATGTTAAACTTGACATTACAATTTGACATCAGTCTACTACAAACATATGTTGTTTATAAACAACAACAATCATTGAATATTAACGTCTTAGAATTACTACCTATTTTTTCAATATTTTTTCGGATATTAGCATTCGGTGCTACAAACCTAAGGTACAGAAAAGGTGACACAATTAAATTTTAAACAATTTTTGTAATTGGTATCGATGGATACGTCAAAATAAGTCGCTAGTCGATTTCTCAGGTGTGTTGATGTATAAATTATTACAAAATTGTGAAATATCTTTGTTATTATTAACTTTAGGTATAGAAAATGGTCACATAAATCAAAAGGAAATTTAATAGCAAATTTAATAATGCAAAAATGAGCATAGCATTCCATTATAAATAAAAAAGTTATTAACGTTTGAAATTTGCCAACTTCACCCTAGATTTTATCAAGTAATTAGTTAAAAATATAGACAATTTTGACAAGGAATAAATAAAATAATGTTTCAACGTTACAAAAATCTAAACCGCAAACCAACGACCTACTAACAAAGAAATTATAGCCTGTTCATTTTAGGTAAAAAGAATATTATAACAATTTGATTATAAATTACATAGGTAATTCGAAAATCAAAAAATATATAGGGTAATCCATTCGAAATAACAAAGCTGATATCACTTCCGGCAAAACTGGAAGTGCCATTTTCTTTAAAATAATTTTAAAAAATAGATCATATTCGCCCTGAAAATTTTATATCGATATCTCCAATGACAAAAAAATTATGGATTACGATTACGTAGCTCTGGGTCGCCCTGTATATATATATATATATATATATATATATATATATATATATATATATATATATATTTAAATATATATATATATATATATATATATATATATATATATATATATATATATATATATATATATATATATATATATATATATATATATATATATATATATATATATATATATATATATATATACCATTCATTTATTCATTGGTTTATTTGCAATATATCTCTAAAATTATATGTACCAGTCAATATCAATACAATAGTACATTCCTGAGAGACTTTATGTTCTGTGAAATTCCATAATCTAGTTTAGCGCTTAGTTTTCAAAAGACATTCTAAATTTTTTCTTCTAGATAATGGTACCATAAGTATCTAAATTCAAGCAGTACAGATATTCTGGAATACAATAAATTTTTTATCGAAGGAAACAAAACCATCATACACGCATAGTCTTTTCAAGTTGCCAATACCTATAACTTTTTCTTCCAAATATATTTTTCAAGAAGAATGCTTATTTGAGATATATTAGTTAATAATAATATTAGCGTATATCTTCTATATTTGATATGAAATTAACCGTCTCTTCCTTTAAAACTCCAAGAAGATTTAATTCGTTTATTCAATTTTCAGGATGAAATTACAGCAGCTCAAACAACATTTCAATTAGCTTCTAGTCGTGAGTTGCAGAGTGGTGGCCTCTATTTTAGATGTAGGCCATTCATGAAACCTAGAAAATTGCTGGATCGAACATTATGTGCAGAGATTTGGAGAAGGAGTGAAGAATTAGTCCAACTGAAACATGACGAAAAACTGAACTAATATCTGGCGTACTCAAAGTAATAAGAATATTAGATATGGAATGAAATTCTCTCATTCATAAGTTTTTTATATGTTGGTAGAAGAGAATATAAATTTCAGAAAAATGCAAGCTTTTCACTGAATCGGCTTCTAGATGTGATACTTTATACCCAATGCTATAGCAAACAAAGAATTAAATTTGGATTATATTAAATATACTTGCCGACGAAAGACGAAACATCAAGTAAAATGAACAGTTAACTTTTTTGAAATAAATCAAGTGATCCTTAAATAGAGCTCATCAAATGAATTTCAAAATTTCCAATACTCCTGTCAAGCAGATCTGAATTTACTATTGATTTGAACACATTCGTGAATGTGTCTATGGTTACACCGAGCAGGTGATGGTATTTTACGAGTCCCAACATTACGTTTAACTAGTGGTCTTATTGAAACATCATTAGTAAAACCCTGTCTACTTCCTTCTTAATGATATTTTTTTAATGCTTGTGCTATTTTCATAGTGGTGGGTATGTTCCGTACTGTAAAATACATATTTTACACTTATTTATATTCAATTTATTGTTTTGAATTATAATTTAGTTCAATTCGTAAATTACTACATTGACCTATGATTTACGTCTTTTTACAATAATTATCTAATATTCCGACCTACTGGATGTAATCTAAGTTCACCAACTTTTTCTCCATGACCGTAGTGAGATTGTATAACCTTGTCTGTTCTTTCCTAATATTTCTTATCATATGTGGTCGCCATATCAACATTTCATAATTGCAATAGAGATTCAGAGCGAACGACTTGTTAATAACCCTCCGGTACCCGCGTTACGGTTCAGAACAAGAGCCCCTGCGGTGTTCAAAATGACGCCACCGTCATTTTGGGTGTACAAAAATATGAAAAGATAAGTATAACCAATGTTTTATTGAAAAGATCGTCACAAACTATGATCATTACAATATTTTCTAATTACCTAACTGTACACTTCTTATGTATGTTATTAACCATCCGGTACCCGCGTTACGGTTCAAAACAAGTGTCCGCGCGGTGTTTGAGAGGCGACACCGTCATTTTTGGTATAAAAAAAATATGAAAATCTAAGTATGTCTGATGTTTTATTGAAAAGATCATTACATACTATAATCAACAATATATTCTAATTAACTGTACACTTCTTATGTAATTTGTTTATTCTTTTAAAATTTTCTTGCAAGAAAAAATAAAAATAAAATACCTTCCTAATGTTGAAAATTTTGTGATCTGTCATCTGTAAACATTTTTTTAATTTAACATAGTTTGTTTAAAAGGAAAATTATTTACTTGAACAAGTCTGATTGAGCACTGCAAGAATGGCAAAGATATTTAGCATGCTCAAGACAAATATTATTTTTGGTTTTTTTTACACTGGTACTTTGCCATACGATTCTTCTTTCTGGCACATAAGTAACATCTCTTTCTTTTTCATCTGTAACAGTGTAAAATATTAAATATGATTAAATGTATGATATTATATTTATATAATAACATACGTTTAATATTGCTAATGCAATAATTTCTTCTGCTGAAGCTCGTTAAGAACTTAGAGACAGAATCATCGCAGAGTTCTGTTTGAGGAAATCGGAAATGTTGAAAATTCGGGGTTGTTTTTGAAGCAGGGCAGAAACAGCTGAATTTGTGTAGACTTTGGCATGTTTGAATTTTGGCGAACGAAGTGGCGGATCGGTGCGATAGCGGTTTCAGAAGACTTCTTGCTCCTCCACAACTCCCCAAATTGAGTTAATGGTGGAAACCTTGTTCGTATGTGCGGTGAGTCTTAAGGAAGTGTCATTTAGTAGATTTGAAGTTTTTCGCAAGCCGCTGACATTTTAATAAAGAATTTCTTGAGTATTTGTGAGTTTGAGAAAATTGCAGCCCATCCAAATTGGGTTAGAAGGCGTACAATTTGTACGTGTGAATTGAGCTTCAATTTTTTCACCTATGTCCACCATATCTACGAGTATGTATAAATTGAATTTTTAAAATTGTCAGATACAAACACAAGACTGAGGTGAAAATACTACCTTAGTTATGGATTTCTGCTGCTCACGCGTTATGTTTCTACCATCGCTAGATATTTGCAAAAATTGTACGATTTTCAAAGTTTCGAATACCGACAGTAGAAGTGATTCAGTTGAAGCCATTAAAATTGATTGATGGTGACAGCTCAAGGTCATAAATCATGGCCGGTCTATTGTTCCTATTGTGCGGTGCAGTCTTTTGTTATACCAGGTGCGCAGCTCTATTGTTTGGGCAGGTGTTAGGGGCAGGACCGTATTAACTAATGATTGAGGGTCGTGAGAATTGAATATTTTTTACAAATTTAGACCAAAATTCGTAAATCGTATGAAATCCACCCCTGACATTAGTTATTCGACGTGGGTAATATTTCTAAGAAAACACACACAAAAGGTTGACGCGAATATCTCTTCACAAAAGCGGGTGGCCGGTCTATTGTTCCTATTGTAATACCAGATCTATTGTTATGTGCAGCTCTATTGTTTGGGCAGGTGTTAGGGTAGGACCGTATTAACTAATGATTGATGGTCGTGAGAATTGAATTTTTCTTCACAAATTTAGACCAAAATTCGTAAATCGTATGAAATCCACCCCTGACATTAGATAAGTTATTCAACGGGTGCAGGTAATATTTCTAAGAAAACACACACAGACAAACGGTGGAATAATACCACAAAACTTGGAGGGGGTAAGGGCTTAAAAACAGCTCACTGCAAACAAATAGGCAGTTATTCTTCAATATCTACCAGCAGTTAAATACCATGTACAGTAAAAACGAGACTGTTCGATCGCAAAGATGGCCGTCGAAATCGGAGAAATCAAGGAAAGCAGTGCAAGAAACGAGAACTCAGAAGAAATACACCACCGGCTACCACTACACGCCGCAAACGTCATCAATAGATGGTAATTACAGTTCAACAAACATGGTTCCTTATCCTGAAGATGTGTACCACAACACCGTAAATCGTAGGATGGAGCGTGAGATGCATCGGCTCGTGAGTGAAGACATATACAATTTGAATCTCTCTGGCAGTGAATATGTAAGCATTGGTCTGGATCCTTTCAATGATTTTCAATGTTTACTTAGAATATGTCGACATGGTTATCTTGATTTCATTTCATTCACGAAAAAAGAAGTAGATGAACTTACTGTTAAAATGCCAGGGATACTGAAGGAGTTAGCGAAAAACAGTGAAATTGAAGTATATCTGGATACAATTGGATTATATTCACTGTATTCTACATGTAACAACGTGTTGATATTCAAGGAAAGTAACTTCCCAAAATTTTTTTGGCTGTTGATTCTTTAAAAACTTTTGCAGCAGGCATGAATCTCTTTGTACGGAAGATGGATGAAAAATTTTGAAAGTGACGATGCTATTACCCGGTATTGCACAATTGATTATTTCGCAGATTTCATTCTCACTGAAATGCGTAAGCAACATTTACGTGTAATCGATATACAAACTTGTGCTGAATTCATAAAATTGAGTTACAATGACTCACTCCATATGTATGAATTGCTTGTAAAATATTATTACAATATTGAGAATATTGTATTGGATAGTGTAAGCTGGTAGATATGTTATTGAATATAAATATGATTAAATGTATGATATTATATAAAAATAAACTTAATCAGAAAATTTATTTATCTAATTACAAACCTTTTTATTTGAAACACTAAATTATTAAAAAAATGTAATTTGAACCATTCGTTTACATGCATTATAACAGGTCTCTCATACTAGAGGAAAAAAGAGTACACATATAAATTTTTAAAAAACCTAAATCCCATGTGTGATAAATCAGTTGTAAATATAGTATATTATTACGATGAATGACGGACTGCTTTTTGAATAAGAAAAACTTTTCATATGAAATATAGACAAAACCTCCTAGTGTTTGAAAATTATGATACTAATACGATCAATATTATATAAATAAATTGATAGGAAGTTAAGTATTATGTATTTAATTCAACTTAGATTATAAATTATAACCCATACTTTGTATGAAGTAGTAATAAAGTTAAATTATTAATTCATTCTATTATTCTACATTGAAAATTTAATAATTTTATAATTGTATGCATACTTTTAAACAATCACATACCTTGCCATGCCAAAAAAAAGCCCACACATATCTATACTAAACAGATAAAATTATTATTGAATATATGATTCATGCATTCATTGTATAAATGATTTATCCATGCGTTCAATTTGGTGAACATCGAAATTAAATAACTTATGCAATTTATGATTATGAAATTTTTTCATGAATATCATCTGGAATATTTAATTTTTTTTTGTAAAAACACGTTCGTACAATACGTTTTGAATAGGATTTGCATATCCTACCTCTCTTGTGGGTGTCTACGTAGCCAAATTTCAAGTTAATCGGGTGTATAATATATATATATATATATATATATATATATATATATATATATATATATATATATATATATATATATATATATATATATATATATATATATATATATATATATATATATATATATATGTTAACGGTATCCCTATACACCCCCTTTACGCTCCCCATCATTGATGTAAATATCGTATATTATTTCGATGAACGACGGCCAGCTTTTTGAATAAGAAAAACTTTTCATATAAAATATAGACAAAATCTCCTAGTGTTTAAAAATTATGATGCTAATACGATACTTCAGAATGTTTCACTGTAGAAATAGAAAGAAATAATAATAACACTGTCTTGAAATTGCATATTGGTTTGAAATATGGAATAAGAGATTGCTTTTAAAATATAAATAATAGTATTCGACTTTAGAACTATGCAAATGATCAGTTGTAAATATCGTATATTATTACGATGAATGACGGACAGCTTTTTGAATAAGAAAAACTTTTCATATGAAATATAGACAAAACCTCCTAGTGTTTAAAAATTATGATACTAATACGATCGATATTATATAAATAAATTGATAGGGGGTTAAGTATTATGTATTTAATTCAACTTAGATTATAAATTATAACCCATACTTTGTATGAAGTAGTAATAAAGTTAAATTATTAACTCATTCTATTAATTCATTCTATTATTCTACATTGAAAATTTAATAACTTTAAAATTGTATGCATACTTTTAAACAATCACATACCTTGCCATGCCAAAAAAAGCCCACACACATCTATACTAAACAGATGAAATTATTATTGAATATATGATTCATGCATTCATTGTATAAATGATTTTGTCCAGGCATTCAATTTGGTGAACATCGAAATTAAATAACTTATGCAATTTTTATAAGATTATGAAATTTTTTCATGAATATCATCTGGGATATTTAATTATTTTTTGTAAAAACACGTTCGTACAATACGTTTTGAATAGGATTTGCATATCCTACCTCTCTTGTGGGTGTCTACGTAGCCAAATTTCAAGTTAATAGGGTGTATAATATATATATATATATATATATATATATATATATATATATATATATATATATATGTTAACGGTATCCCTATACACCCCCTTTACGCTTCCCATCATTGATGTAAATATCGTATATTATTACGTTGAACGACGGTCAGCTTTTTGAATAAGAAAAACTTTTCATATAAAATATAGACAAAATCTCCTAGTGTTTAAAAATTATGATGCTAATACGATACTTTAGAATGTTTCACTATAGAAATAGAAAGAAATAATAATAACACTGTCTTGAAATTGCATATTGGTTTGAAATATGGAATAAGAGATTGATTTTCAAATATAAATAATAGTATTCGACTTTAGAACTATGCAAATGAAAAACGCTATATAAAATATCGAACGAACATAAATGTTAAACTTTTTCATATAGGTAAGAAACCCACATTACTTTACTTTCCACGACCCCCACCATTCCTCCATGCTTACCTGTTATTGTGCAATCTCCGAAAATTACCGAAGAAACCCGAACTAATGTCCACGATTGTTGTGAATAAAAGCGTCTAAAATATTAGAAATAAAGATATTCGGTAATTATAAACATATAATAGTACCTAGTCCTCCAAAATGAAATTGATGCATTTCATATTGCTTTAATCATTTATATTGGCCAAACTCATAAACTTATCAATCAAAACTGTTATTCAATCAAATCTTTTTAGATGTAATTACAAACAAAAATCTGAAATTTCATAAAACCTATTAGGAAATTATATGAATATAAATAATTAATTGAATTTATGATTCCTGGTTACCTCTTACTAATGATTTGTATATTCAATTTGGTGAGATTGAATAATTTATTGAACTTTTGTCATATAAGATTCACAAATTTTTTTATGGAAGAACAAAATAACTTAAGTAACTATTTTCCTATAAAATGCATGAAATTCATCAGATCCATCAGATTTTATTTCTTTGATTGGGCAGAATGCGAAATTTTTTATTATAGATCTCATATTTTCTTTTTTTCTGTTTAATTTCATGTATACATTTGTACATATATTCAATTTGGTGAGATTGAATAATTTATTGAACTTTTTTTCATATGAGATTCACAAATTTTTTTATGGAAGAACAAAATAACTTAAGTAACTCTTTTCCTATAAAATGCATGAAAATCATCAGATCAATCAGATTTTATTTCTTTGATTAGACAGAATGCGAAATTTTTTATTATAGATCTCATATTTTCTTTTTCAGACAAAACCTCCTAGTGTTTAAAAGTTATGATACTAATACGATCAACATTATATAAATAAATTGATAGGAAGTTAAGTATTATGTATTTAATTCAACTTAGATTATAAATTATGACCCATACTTTGTATGAAGTAGTAATAAAGTGAAATTATTAATCCATTCTATTATTCTACAATGAAAATTTAATAATTTTATAATTGTATGCATACTTATAAACAATCACATACCTTGTCATGTCAAAAAAATCCCACACACATCTATACTAAACGGATAAAATTGTTATTGAATATATGAGTCCTACATTCATCGTATAAATGATTTGTCCATACATTCAATTTGGTGAACATCGAAATTAAATAACTTATGCAATTTTTATAAGATTCATGAAGAACAAAATAACTTAGGGAACTTTATTACAGAAAATTTATTTATCTAATTACAATTTACGAGTTCGAGGAATCTATTACAAACTCTGGAGACAACAAAAAACTGTACAAGTTCATGCGATCCAACCTGAACACCAAGGTAGGCATTCCGCTCTTGCGTAAGCATGATGGCTCCTTGTGTTCTGCAGACATTGATTCGGCTGAGGCTTTGGCTGACTCTTTCACAAGCTCCTTCACAGTTGAGCCTCAAGATGATCAACTACCGGAAATTAAAACACAACGACTGCGTGATAGTCTGAACCATGTGACGTTTACTTCGGAGAAGATAAAAAATCATTTATCTAACATTAAGTTGAACTCATCTCCTGGTATGGACGGAGTGACCCCCTTCTTTCTCAGGAAATATTCCGAAGCCCTCTGCTCACCGTTGTCTACAATCATGTCTGTCTCTTTCTCAAAATCTCAAATCCCACGGGCCTGGAAGCGGGCATCTGTCACTGCTGTTTACAAAAAAGGCGATAAACTCAACCCAATTAACTACAGGCCTATTAGTCTTCTTTCCGTACCCTCCAAAGTAATGGAAACAATAATTGTAGAATATATGTCAAAATTTCTAACAAAAAACAAAATCATTCCGTCGGAGCAACATGGTTTTGTCAAGGGTAAATCCACCACCAGCAATCTTCTACACTGTATGAACGATTGGACGACAGCTTACGATAGAAAAATACCGACAGATATCGTTTATCTTGGCCTTCGACAGGGTCCCGGTGAGGAGGCTAATGCACAAACTCGATACATTCGGTATTCGGGGCCAACTAAACCTATGGATTGAAGATTACATGACAGACAGAACTTTCACGGTTAGGGTGGGTCACTCTTTTTCTTCGGACAGACAAGTCACAAGTGGAGTTCCCCAGGGGTCTGTTCTTGGCCCACTCCTCTTCATCACTCACGCAAGTGATCTGGCGCTTCAAATAAAGTCCTGCAAGTCTTTTTATGCCGATGACACTAAGCTGTATGGAAATGCCTTAGTTGAGCATCAACTCCTTCAGGAGGACCTCAACTCAATTAGTCGGTGGTGTGAGGATTGGCTGTTGCCTCTTAACGTCGACAAATGCGTCGTACTTCATCAGGGAAAGAACAATCCACTCCACACCTACACAATAAACGATCAATCGTTGCGCGTGGTGTCCTCGCATGTGGACTTGGGAGTGACTGTTAACACTGACCTAACTTGGTCCGAACACATAATATCCATATGCAAGCGCGCCAACACGCTGATCTACCTCATTCGCAGAACGTTCTCCCACCTGTCGTATTCAGGTTCCATAAAACTCTATAAGACCTACGTTCGTCCAATTTTGGAGTACGCAGGTCCGGTGTGGTGTCCGGTTTTGGTGCGTGATGGGAGCCTCTTGGAGAGTGTTCAGCGTCGAGCCACGCGTCTGACTTTTGGTGAAGTGCGTCCAGCCTATCCCGAAAGACTGAGGATGGCACAACTGCTGGCTTTTGACCAACGTCGACTCCGTGGGGACCTCATCATATCTTTCCGTATAGCCAAGTTTAATTATGCTAATCTGAGGGAACTTTTTATCTTCAACAATGATTCGCGGTTAAGAGGTCACACTCTTAAATTAAAAAAGGAGAAATTTGCCACAAGACAGAGACAATATTTTCTGGCGAACCGTGTTTTCGAGGCGTGGAACGGCCTGCCCGGCGATGTTGTGAATTCTGAGTCGGTGAATAGTTTTAAAAACAAAATAGACATTTGCTTATTCGGTTAATTGTTTCTGTGCTTATATTAGTTGTTTATAGTTTCTTTCTGCATGCATTGTATCAATTTTCTAATTTCTTTAGTTTTTAGGCTTACATGGGACTCTGTCCCCAGCCTTCATTTATGTTTAATAATAATAATAATAATAATAATTTTTATTTGAAACACTAAATTATTTAAAAAAATGTCAAATATTAGGAGTAAATAAAACGTAGACGCTAAGTGTATACGATTGATGAATATCTTAAAATCATAACATTACTAGAAATACTGTTTCAGAAAATATTAACATGTATTCGATTAGGAAAGAATAAAATATAGAGAATAAACATATCCAACGATAAGTATATTTTTATGAAATAAAAGAATTCTTTTTGAATATAAATAATTTTATTTGAATTTAGAACTCTACATATGAAAAACGCTGTATAAAATGGTGCTCAATGTTTTTTCTGAGAAATTGTTCAATTACTTACGCAATTATTAAATCTGGTAAAACATATGAATTACATAACTTGCTTGTGAAACATAAAACTACTTTTTGAAAGATATGAAACTTTATTACCAAATTTGGCAGAAAGTTCATAAAATATATTTCACAACTTGAAAAGTTGGGTAGGCTATCGAAATTTTCAGGAAGCAGACGTATTTTATTAAATTGTGCCGAATAAATTTTAGATTCTGGTTGCTACACTATATGACTTTTTAGGAAGTTTTTCCCGTTGATCGCAAAAACTGTTGAAAAAGATTTTCCGAAATATCATTACATACCTTTGGAAGTACTATTCCATATATTTAGTTTTGATCATTACTACAATTAGATGACCATCAGCTATTTTCTAGTTTTAATTTCAAAAATTGAATTTACGTATTCTGCAAATAACTCGTCCTTTTGTTTCTTGAAAAATCATGATTGAAACTTTTTTCGTATACATGAAACGGTTCGAATGCTTAAATAGACTTTATGGAACTTTTTTTCATATAAGATTCACAAAATTTTTTATGGAAAAAACGAAATAACTTTGCATGCAATAAGATGCCTGAAATTTTTTTCATCAGATTTTATTTCTTAAGACTTGCTCAGGGAACGCATTCATAAGTGAAAAAAATTTGAATTTGTATTATTTTATCATTGACAGTTTACACGCGATCTAAGTTATATTTGATAAACTCACTAAAACGTATGCTAATCTGTGAAAAATGTTAGTATGTCTCTTTGCTATTATTGGTGGTTTCTGATGATGCCGTCCTCGTTGAATACGCTGATTGTTCACCTGCTTCCAAGTTGGTTGAAGTGAAGTGGAGGGAGTCTCTATGAACCAACCTTACCACTTTCGACTAGATATGCACGTTTCTGGTCGATCACAACAATAAAGCACTTGCACGTTTTCGATTAATGTTCACTGGTCCGTATTTATTCGGATTTATTGATCAATATCCGTATCGATGGATCAAATGTTAAGCGTTATAGAGTTGTGGACTGTATATGTACGTTTTTTATAGATAAACACCGTGGTGTATTTAGATATATATTTTATGTTAAAATTGAAATGATATATACCCAAGGGTGACTATTTGCAATAGAATGTTCTTTGTTACTATCTCTTAGCGTCTCTCGTTCGTATTTTTGCTACCTGCTCCTACCGTCGCACACCCTAAAAGCCAGAGCAGGTATAACAATTTTTCGCGTTCTAACTTATTTCTTCGTTCAAAAATATTTTTTAATCATCGCAACAGTTAAACTATGCATATGTTCATTTTTTTTTGCATCGCTCAGATATCTTTTGCAAAAAAGTGTCGCATATCAGGACAAAAACCTGTTGCAATGATTAAAAAATATTTTTGAACGAAGAAATAAGTTAGAACGCGAAAAATTGTTATACCTGCTCTGGCTTTTAGGGTGTGCGATGGTAGGAGCAGGTAGCAAAAATACGAACGAGAGACGCTAAGAGATAGTAACAAAGAACATTCTATTGCAAATAGTCACCCTTGGGTATATATCATCTCAATTTTAACATAAAATATATATCTAAATACACCACGGTGTTTATCTATAAAAAACGTACATATACAGTCCACAACTCTATAACGCTTAACATTTGATCCATCGATACGGATATTGATCAATAAATCCGAATAAATACGGACCAGTGAACATTAATCGAAAACGTGCAAGTGCTTTATTGTTGTGATCGACCAGAAACGTGCATATCTAGTCGAAAGTGGTAAGGTTGGTTCATAGAGACTCCCTCCACTTCACTTCAACCAACTTGGAAGCAGGTGAACAATCAGCGTATTCAACGAGGACGGCATCATCAGAAACCACCAATAATAGCAAAGAGACATACTAACATTTTTCACAGATTAGCATACGTTTTAGTGAGTTTATCAAATATAACTTAGATCGCGTGTAAACTGTCAATGATAAAATAATACAAATTCAAATTTTTTTCACTTATGAATGCGTTCCCTGAGCAAGTCTTAAGAAATAAAATCTGATGAAAAAAATTTCAGGCATCTTATTGCATGCAAAGTTATTTCGTTTTTTCCATAAAAAATTTTGTGAATCTTATATGAAAAAAAGTTCCATAAAGTCTATTTAAGCATTCGAACCGTTTCATGTATACGAAAAAAGTTTCAATCATGATTTTTCAAGAAACAAAAGGACGGGTTATTTGCAGAATACGTAAATTCAATTTTTGAAATTAAAACTAGAAAATAGCTGATGGTCATCTGATTGTAGTAATGATCAAAACTAAATATATGGAATAGTACTTTCAAAGGTATGTAATGATATTTCGGAAAATCTTTTTCAACAGTTTTTGCGATCAACGGGAAAAACTTCCTAAAAAGTCATATAGTGTAGCAACCAGAATCTAAAATTTATTCGGCACGATTTAATAAAATACGTCTGCTTCCTGAAAATTTCGATAGCCTACCCAACTTTTCAAGTTGTGAAATATATTTTATGAACTTTCTGCCAAATTTGGTAATAAAGTTTCATATCTTTCAAAAAGTAGTTTTATGTTTCACAAGCAAGTTATGTAATTCATATGTTTTACCAGATTTGATAATTGCGTAAGTAATTGAACAATTTCTCAGAAAAAACATTGAGCACCATTTTATACAGCGTTTTTCATATGTAGAGTTCTAAATTCAAATAAAATTATTTATATTCAAAAAAAATTCTTTTATTTCATAAAAATATACTTATCGTTGGATATGTTTATTCTCTATATATTATTCTTTCCTAATCGAATACATGTTTATATTTTCTGAAACAGTATTTCTAGTAATGTTATGATTTTAAGATATTCATCAATCGTATACATTTAGCGTCTACGTTTTATTTACTCCTAATATTTGACATTTTTTAAAATAATTTAGTGTTTCAAATAAAAATTGTAATTAGATAAATAAATTTTCTGTAATAAAGTTCCCTAAGTTATTTTGTTCTTCATGAATCTTATAAAAATTGCATAAGTTATTTAATTTCGATGTTCACCAAATTGAATGTATGGACAAATCATTTATACGATGAATGTAGGACTCATTATATTCAATAACAATTTTATCCGTTTAGTATAGATGTGTGTGGGATTTTTTTGACATGACAAGGTATGTGATTGTTTATAAGTATGCATACAATTATAAAATTATTAAATTTTCAATGTAGAATAATAGAATGGATTAATAATTTCACTTTATTACTACTTCATACAAAGTATGGGTTATAATTTATAATCTAAGTTGAATTAAATACATAATACTTAACTTCCTATCAATTTATTTATATAATGTTGATCGTATTAGTATCATAATTTTTAAACACTAGGAGGTTTTGTCTATATTTCATATGAAAAGTTTTTCTTATTCAAAAAGCAGTCCGTCATTCATCGTAATAATATACTATATTTACAACTGATTTATCACACATGGGATTTAGGTTTTTTAAAAATTTATATGTGTACTCTTTTTTCCTCTAGTATGAGAGACCTGTTATAATGCATGTAAACGAATGGTTCAAATTACATTTTTTTAATAATTTAGTGTTTCAAATAAAAAGGTTTGTAATTAGATAAATAAATTTTCTGATTAAGTTTATTTTTATATAATATCATACATTTAATCATATTTATATACAATAACATATCTACCAGCTTACACTATCCAATACAATATTCTCAATATTGTAATAATATTTTACAAGCAATTCATACATATGGGGTGAGTCATTGTAACTCAATTTTATGAATTCAGCACAAGTTTGTATATCGATTACACGTAAATGTTGCTTACGCATTTCAGTGAGAATGAAATCTGCGAAATAATCAATTGTGCAATACCGGGTAATAGCATCGTCACTTTCAATTTTTTCATCCATCTTCCGTACAAAGAGATTCATGCCTGCTGCAAAAGTTTTTAAAGAATCAACAGCCAAAAAAAGTTTTGGGAAGTTACTTTCCTTGAATATCAACACGTTGTTACATGTAGAATACAGTGAATATAATCCAATTGTATCCAGATATACTTCAATTTCACTGTTTTTCGCTAACTCCTTCAGTATCCCTGGCATTTTAACAGTAAGTTCATCTACTTCTTTTTTCGTGAATGAAATGAAATCAAGATAACCATGTCGACATATTCTAAGTAAACATTGAAAATCATTGAAAGGATCCAGACCAATGCTTACATATTCACTGCCTGAGAGATTCAAATTGTATATGTCTTCACTCACGAGCCGATGCATCTCACGCTCCATCCTACGATTTACGGTGTTGTGGTACACATCTTCAGGATAAGGAACCATGTTTGTTGAACTGTAATTACCATCTATTGATGACGTTTGCGGCGTGTAGTGGTAGCCGGTGGTGTATTTCTTCTGAGTTCTCGTTTCTTGCACTGCTTTCCTTGATTTCTCCGATTTCGACGGCCATCTTTGCGATCGAACAGTCTCGTTTTTACTGTACATGGTATTTAACTGCTGGTAGATATTGAAGAATAACTGCCTATTTGTTTGCAGTGACCTGTTTTTAAGCCCTTACCCCCTCCAAGTTTTGTGGTATTATTCCACCGTTTGTCTGTGTGTGTTTTCTTAGAAATATTACCTGCACCCGTTGAATAACTTATCTAATGTCAGGGGTGGATTTCATACGATTTACGAATTTTGGTCTAAATTTGTGAAGAAAAATTCAATTCTCACGACCATCAATCATTAGTTAATACGGTCCTACCCTAATACCTGCCCAAACAATAGAGCTGCACATAACAATAGATCTGGTATTACAATAGGAACAATAGACCGGCCACCCGCTTTTGTGAAGAGATATTCGCGTCAACCTTTTGTGTGTGTTATCTTAGAAATATTACCCACGTCGAATAACTAATGTCAGGGGTGGATTTCATACGATTTACGAATTTTGGTCTAAATTTGTGAAAAATATTCAATTCTCACGACCCTCAATCATTAGTTAATACGGTCCTGCCCAAACAATAGAGCTGCGCACCTGGTATAACAAAAGACTGCACCGCACAATAGGAACAATAGACCGGCCATGATTTATGACCTTGAGCTGTCACCATCAATCAATTTTAATGGCTTCAACTGAATCACTTCTACTACCGACCTTAACAGCCTCTTCAAATTGAGATCATCGATCGAAAACTTGAAAGGAAATTGGGACCGTGTTATCAGAAAAATCGGATGTTCTCCTGCTCATGAGTTTTTTCATATTCAGGGAAATTGTTACTTTATTAACTTACAGTTATTCCACAAAAGCAACTGCAAATAAATGAAAATCTCGATATGAATTTATCAATCAGAAATTCAGGTGACTTTCAAATATATTGTAAGGAAGGAATTTCTGAAACAACAATGCTCGTGTTTGTGTAGTTCAAACAAAAAAGAAAGTTCAAAATATTTTTGAGGAATGAAAAATGTTAATTAGATATTTCATTGTTCTGTTCATTAGTGAAATAAAAGGAGATTTTGAAAATTTTCATAATGAAGAAAAACAAGGTATTAACTTTGTTTTCTCCCAAAGTTGATTCATATGAAGATCAATATTTTTCCAAATTATTCATAAAAGAAATGATTACTTCAGTATAAAAGCTCTATAGTTATTTACATGATAAGTGTGGATATAGACATTTATTACGCACGCATGTGAGAATTGCATGACGATCGCGTAAACCGAGTCACATAAGCGAGACAAATCGAAGAAATGAGACGAAGGCGAGGTCCACAAGTCGATCGAGTGTAAAAAGAAAATTTAAAACGAGTTTTTTACTTTACATTTTATACGACTGCAAATAGAAACCACACGGATACCAGCATAATAAACGATATAAAGTCCAAGAGACCACATTAGGCAGGACACGTTTTAAGAATGCCAGATTGTATAACTGGTGTAGAAAGAGGTTCCAGGGGAAAAACGTCCATTAGGTCGCCACGCCTCAGATGGAGAGACAATATTAAGAAGGATCTTGAAGGCATGAAAATAGAAGATGGCCCCGATCGGATGATTGATAGAAAAGGATGTAGATGTGTGGTCGAGTCGGCAAAAACCCACCTAGGGTTCTGAAGCCACAAATGATAATGAAATACAAAACACACCAATCTCATTTTCTTTGTAGAACTCAAATTTTTTTTGAAATATCCAATCAATAATAGAGCTGGGATAATTGCTATGGAACTCAGCCAGCTTGAAACATTTCAAAATTTTGACGTACGTCATTTGATGAGTATCAAAAACACAGTACAGTGATCGAGAGATCGCACGCGCAAAAATGACTCTCCGTGCGTAAGTATATATAATAGGTATTTACCTAACAAGTGCGGGAAATGAATTTTTCCGCACGAGTCTGCCGTTCACCGAACGACGCGTAGCGGAGTTCCGTGAAGCAGCCGAGTGCGAAAAAACATTTTCCGCAAGTGTTAGGTACAATAGTTTTTCTACGAATGTGAGGAGAGTCAACAGAACTAATCGAAAGTTGAGATATTTTTATCTGATTATAAGTGCTTATAGTTTATTCAGAAACCGCACGCATTTCAATTCGTAAAGAGTCACATTGCCAAACAGTGTGGAAAAAACCCTGCTATTCCATTTCCGCACGATGCGGAAAATTATTTCCACACGGTGCGGGAAAATTAATTTCCTCAGAAAAATGTGTGTGGAATATTCAATTTTCCGCCCGCTCGTAGAAAATATATATTTATTCAATATTTAATAATTTAAAGAGGATGTGGTGAATAATGAATAAAATTTCATGTTGTACCATTTATTCACTGTAACAACAAACGTGTTCAACTAATTACACAATGAACATGAAGATTAAATTGAGTCTTAGCTCAAAGGTAACTGCGGTAGCTTTGGTTCTGAAAACATTACGAATTTATTTACAATTTAACTACATAATAATAAGATAAATATATAAAGGCACTATATACAAAATTAAATGTCTACAATTTGCACATTAGCTACCACTCTGACAGAAGAACTGTATAATATTTCCAAAATAATTGGAAAAACCGGTTTCATTAAATTGCTCCAGTTTATGATAAATAGGTACTAAAACTATTCTTGATTATTCCCTTTTATTTCTGTCAAAGCTACTAGATTATATCAAACTTTGCACATTTTGCCCGTAAGGTTTTCCTTCAACATTTCAAACAAGACCAGACATAGGTGGCCTTACAGGACTTGAAGGTAAACTATGAACTGCTGCTGCAACTGCTTGATGATGATAGTAGAGAGAACTGGGGTATCCTGCTGAACTGACTACAGGTGTTGCTCCAGACCCAGAGCTTTCTCTAGCAGCATCTAGTGAATGATGTAGGGCTAAAGTATGACTTTGATCGAATGGATGCCGAATGGTGGAATTCGCTGATTCGTGGTACAAAATGGGTACTCTAACCAACCGTTGAGCCGCATGTGCCATATTTGCAGCTTCTAGTTCAGCTGCAAGTTGCCGTTTCCATTTATTCCTCCTGTTTTGGAACCATATTTTGACTTGAGTTTCCGTAAGATGTAAACTCGCTGCTAATCCAGCTCTTTCCGATGAAGATAAATATCTCTTCATATCGAACGTCGATTCAAGCTGAAATACTTGTGATCTTGAGAAAACTGTTCGAGTTTTCTTTTTTCTTTTATTGGATAAGGAACTTCCGGGACTGAGACTAGAATTTTGTGCCTTCTTCTCTTTTTCATTGTCGTAATCGCTCTCTTCTTCTTCCATTTCTTCTTCTATAGCCATACTATCATTTTCTCTATAAGGACTCTTCGATCTCATGCTCAGGTAACTTTGATCCAAGAATGCGGGATGACTGGAAGGCATAATATTAGGATGAGGACTATTCTGCGGTGATATACGGTTTTCTAATGGTGTTGAGGGTCTAGAAGAACGACTAGTTTCTGTGTTGTTTATTGTGTGATGATCTTGTTCTTGACGAGGAGACGTTGGTGGTGTCTGTTCATCATTTGTCGAACCTTCTGTAACAAAAACGCATTATTTTTCTCACGAACTATTAGATATATTATTTATATATCACATTATGTGACTAGTTGAAAAATTTCTTATTCTTTTTCATTCGTTTAATTAATGAACTTTTTTGTTAGGGTTTTCTATTTTATTTCACGTAAATGTCGATATTTCTTTATTTTTAATATAAAATTATAATTTACATTGACATGCTAGCGAACTAATTTTATTTCATTTGTATATGATTGAACTAGTCTGATCTGCTTAGTATGAATCATTAATCGTACACTATTGCATTACCTGATTCGGAATGATATGCGAAACAAAAAAAGAATTGGGGCATATTTAGGTTCTTTGGAAACATAAATGAAAAGTAATTAGTGACAATAATATTTTGAAATTAACAATAATTTTGAAAATCCTGGATTGATGAAAAAGAAATATTTCAAACTTAACTCTAAGTTCTTAGAAATAAGTAATATATATATATATATATATATATATATATATATATATATATATATATATATATATATATATATATATATATATATATATATATATATATACATATATGAGCAAGCTTTGCTAAAGATTATGAATAAAAAGAAAATATATTTTTCTCAGGATATGTAGCAACAGTAAAAAACACATTCAATGCCAAACGCTCGAAGTCATTCACTTCTTCATCAGAGTTGCTATATATCTCAAGAAAAATATTTTCTTTATATATATATATATATATATATATATATATAGCTTCAGCAAGCTTTTGGTTAAAAATTTGGTTAAAAATAACACAATACGAGGGTCGTTCAATAAGTCCTTAGAAAAAGATAGGAAAACACTGTTTTTTAGGGTAAATTTTTTTTATTTCTCAACATAGTCTCCTTTCAGCTCTACACACTTTTCCAAACGTTTTTCCGAAATTTTTATGCCGTCCAAAAAATAGGATTTCGGAAGTTCTGCAAAATACTCATTCGTTTGAGCAATGATGTCCTCGTTGGAAGTGAACCGTCGTCCGCCAAGCCATTTCTTCAGATTGGGAAACAGGAAATAGTCACTTGGGGCCAGATCTGGTGAATAAGCAGGATGCTGCAACAATTTCATCTTCAATTCCACAAATTTTGGCCATGGAAACAGCACAGGTGTGCACACGCGCATTGTCCTGATGCAAGAGGATTTTTTTCTTCTTCAAATGCGGACGTTTCTCTTCGATTTCCTCGCTCAACCGTTGCAATAACGACGCGTAATACGGCCCTGTTATCGTTTTTCCTTTTTCCAAGTAGTCGATGAAAATGATGCCCTGCGTATCCCAAAAGACTGTGACCATCACCTTGCCGGCCGATGCCACTGTTTTCGCCTTCTTTGGAGCCCGTTCACCCTTGAAAATCCACTGTGATGACTGTCTCTTCGTTTCTGGAGTGTAGTAGTGGATCCAGGTTTCGTCCACAGTTACATATCGACGAAGGAATTCGGCAGGATTGCGACGGAAGAGCGCCAACATGACCTCAGAGTCGACCACACGATTGCGCTTATTCTCCTCTGAGAGCAAACGCGGCACCCATCTTGCCGAAATTTTTTTCACAGACAATTTTTCATGCAAAATTGAAGCGACTGTACCTTGTGATATGCCTGTGGCCTCAAGTAATTCGCGCACTTTAATTCGTCGATCGCTCAAAATCAGGTCGTGGATTTTATTGATGATTTCAGGAGTAGACACGTCCACTGGGCGTCCCGGACGATGTTCATCTTTTGTGGATGAACGGCCACGTTTGAATTCATTCACCCAATTGTAGACTGTCGCAAACACAGGTGCAGATGTGCCATGAACTGCATTCAACTCGGCTTTGATTTCTTTCGGCGGTAAGCCTTTCAAATGGAAATGTTTGATGACAGCCCGGAACTCGCTTTTCTCCATTGTTATGTATAAACAAATGTTGTTGACTTTAATCGACGATAGAAATTGACCTGCGTCATGGATCGAGCTGAAATTTTGACAGCTTTCCTATCGATAGTGCTGCTAACGGAAAAAAAATCTTTACCGATACTACGAGCGCCATCTCTTGGATTTTCTAAGGACTTATTGAACGACCCTCGTAGTTTGTTCTGTATCCTCCCTCTGACCCCGATATGTATTCACAGTTTTATATTTATTCATGAGTTGAAGTCTGTTATTTCAGAAAATTTACTCAACTTCATTCTCAATTGATAGACTAGAATGTTCTTATCGATTTTATAACAGTAATTTTCAATTATACTGAAATTAAAAACGCCTCGTCCCCTACCGGCCGATTATGACGTAACAACCACACTTTTTGTCGCCGTTCCAATTTCTCCAATTCTGAAAGGTAATCCTCTTTGCTGGCACGTTTGAAATAGTCCGAAAGCCATCAGATCCCAGAGGGGAAACGACATTTAGAGTTCAGTGGCGCATCGCAGTTTAAAAATTTTGTTTGGTATTTTTAGGTTGAATGAAAATTCAAATCGAAACAAAATTCATAGATTTATGTTGAATGATGTAGAAAGGTATCGTCAATGTTTCTCTGTGATATAACAAAATAAGAGAATATTTCTGAGACACTTATTTTGGTGCATATTGTGCCAATATTATATTTACTAGTTAGTGATGTAAGGTACTACATTTTCTCAAATTGATAGTTAAATATGAAAAGACCTTATCAGCATTATTATAAGGTTCTGAAAGTTTTCGAGGTGTTATGAAATTATGAATGTTTCACAAATGACTATAAGATACATCGAGATATGAATCTCAGATTTATTCTTAAATGAAATCCATTGTATGAAATAATTAATAAATCAAGTTGATATTCATCAGATAAAATTTCAAAAGTAATGAATCATTGGGGCCCGTTTCCTTTGTTGACGAACAGTTGGATTAATGACTATTCTAGGATAAATACAATATAACTTCAAGGAAATATATATCTCCTAGAAGTAACAACATCTGTCACATGCAAAACATTCAGGTGCTTTCTGAATTCAGCGTCACAGAAACTCTTTTTTTTTTTTTTTTAACTCGAGGGACCTACAGTTTAACGCCGGTTCCGAACGGCCAATGGGCTTGTAAACTATGTACATTACCCAACAATTTTCAATCATAAATAACCACTAAATTCCGGACATACACAACACCCAAGAGCGAGGTGGGACTCGAACCCAGAATCCTCGGTTTACAAACGGTATAAGGCGGTTCACCTTACCGCTGGTCTACCGAGTCCTCACAGAAACTCTTATTACCGCACTATTTCATCTAATAGTATATTACATAATGAGTATGGTAACTAGGTTTTTAGCACACGCTAAGTGAAGTTTGAAAAAACGAGCCGCAGGCGAGTCTTATCATTCACTTAAGTGTGCTAAAAAACCTTTACCACGCGAGTTATGTATACTATTTTAACTACAACCGTTCGTTTTGATTAAATACAAATTAATTATAGTCTAAAATTTCCCAACTTAGTCACCAGCAATGTTTTAACTTTTTTTATTGTTATGAAAATTAGGATATCATAGCGACAAAAAAAAGCAACGCCACTTTGAAGTTGTCAGTCAAAATGTCAGTCGAAAATATGGAGATTTCACGGCTAGTTCAATATTTTTTTACCGCACTAGTGCGTTAAAATAATTTTTACCGCACTAGTGCGTTAAACTGATTTTTACCGCACTAGTGCGTTAAACTAATTTTTACCGCATTAGTGCGTTAAAGTAATAGTTACTGCACTAATATGGGTGTGTAAAAATATAATTTACGCACGGTTGTAGATAAACGTAATTTGACTGGGATCTGACTTGCTATCACTGAACTTTTTTAACATATCATATTCCGGATTGACTCATCGACATATTTCATTGAGACATAATTCAGTCGAGCGCTATACTCCAAGTAACTCAACAAATTTCTTCATAAGATATAAGGTTGGTACGGAGCAAACAGTTATTTAATATAATAATGATTACTTTGATACACGAAGACTTATGGCTGAACTATTTGATTTTCTAAATGTTTTTTATTCAGGATGGATAGGGACTTAGCAGGACTGCATTTCAAAAATATTTTCGTGTTTTACAGGGTATGCCAAAAACATGAAATGTATCAAAGTTTTTAGTTTTTAAATGTAATACTCTGTATATTATTTCATTTTTGGATTTTATGATAAAAATAAATGCCAGTTTCATTGAGGCCTAAATCTTATGGTTTTTGAAATATTTGGTATTTTG
The DNA here is from genome assembly GCA_030704885.1 of Cynegetis impunctata. Lineage (NCBI taxonomy): Eukaryota > Metazoa > Arthropoda > Insecta > Coleoptera > Coccinellidae > Cynegetis > Cynegetis impunctata. The sequence goes on along the minus strand of JARQZK010002251.1, from coordinate 175,245 downwards.
TGAAAATCAGTTTTAAAGCTCAAACTCTCAACTGGTGTTTTATTATTTTCAACTAAATTAATGATAAGGCCTACTAACTGGAACAAACTTTATGTCTTACTTGTGAAATATTGACTAACTTAGACTTGATGTGTAAAAATAAAGGTAAAATAATTGCAATCTTCAAACGGCACTAACTTGTTTAAGTTGAATCACCCCGTATTTTATGTCACCAACAGATGTAAAATTCAATTGTCTATCGAATACCTGAAGACGTTTATAATTTATCAAGTCGCCTATGGCGTCTTGAGATATCAAAATTTATTGAAATAAACATTAAGATCATAATATATGCATTCATTTTTCAATATCTTAAATGTAATGTATTAGTTCAAACTATGAAGGAAAAAAATATGTACCTATATGAAACAAGCAATATTTTATATCAAGTGTTCAAAATGGTGGCCATCAGACTCTATTCATTATTATTAATCGTATGACGATCTACAAATTCACTCTTAAATACAGGTAAAGTAGCAGACTCTAAAAACAACAGTTTCCTTTTTATAAAACCCTTGGCAACATTCGAGAATCTTTAAACGGCACTTAGGTACTTGTTTGACTTAAATGAAACGCCCCGTATTTTATGTCACCAACAGATGTAAAATTCATTTGTCTATCGAATACCAGAATACATTCCTATCGATAACTCTTCACGTTTTCACATAAAATGAGCATTTTCATTTTGCAAACTGATTTTAAGAAATTTTTTATTTACCAAGTCGCCCATGGAAACTACGTATCACAGAAGCTTTTACAAAGTTATCTCGTGTATGTTATTAGATAGTGCTAAAGGTTTTATAAAAATGATAGCTTTGAGTTTAGAGTCTGATGGTCCCCATTTTGAACGTTTGATATAAAATATTGCTTGTTTCATATCCATAATTTTTTTCCTTTATAATTTGATTTAATACATAATATTCAAGGTATTGAAAGATAAATGCATATATCATGATGTTGATGTTTATTTCAATCAATTCTGATTTCTCAAGACGCCATAGGCGACTTTATAAATGATAAGTTTCTTAAAATCAGTTTGAAAGATGATATTGTGCATTTTATTTGAAAACGTGAAAAGTTATCAATTGAAATAAATTCAGGTATTTGATAGATAATCAAATTTTACGCTGTTGGTGGCATAAAATACGGGGTGCCCATTTAACTTAAACAAGTTAGTACCGTTTGAAGAATGCAATTATTTTACCTTCATTTTCACACACCAAGTCTAAGTTAGTCAATATTTTACAAGTGCGACATGAAGTTTTATCCTTAGGCCTTATCATTAATTTGGTTAAAAACAAGAAAACACCAGTTGAGAGTTCAAGCGTTAAAACTGATACTAGATTTTCACAAAATACCAGATATTTCAAAAACCATAAGGTTTAGGTGAATTAGACCACAATGAAACTGGCATTTGTTTTTATCGTAAAATCCAAAAATGAAATAATATACAGGGTATTCCATCTGAAAAATAACAACTTTGATACATTTCGTGTTTTTGGCACACCCTGTACAACATGAAAATATTTCTTAAATGTAGTCCTGCTAGGTCCCTATTCATCCTGAAGAAAAAAGTTTTATAAAATCGAATACTTTAGCCATAACTCTTTCTGTCGAATAACGAGAATAACCCTGTATATATATTCATGAGAAAGAATATACTTCATTTTTTATTTCATCATAATAGTGATAAAACCAAGGTACTTTTCTTCTCATTTAAAAAAATATATTATCACAAAGTAATGGACAAACCCATCCAATATTATATATATATATATATATATATATATATATATATATATATATATATATATATATATATATATATATATATATATGTATAATAACTTTAAGGGCAACTCATTGAAAAATATGTGACTTTCAATATATCTCTTTCACAATTGGATAAAAATGACAAATGTTTAAAGTTAGAAATATCACAGAAAAATACGCGTTTGTTTTATACTATAGTCGATTATCATGAATGATAAAATAATGACCGAAAAACAAGAACCTAATCATCTGATTTCGAAGATTTCAGAGATATGTATAACTACGCCACTGAACGTGAATTTACGGAATACACTTGCATAGTATTTAAACACAGCTCGAAATGGTTTCCGAAACCTTACGCTAAGTTTCAGTCTAATAGATGTAAGCCCCACAAATGCGGATTGAACGGCTCCACTCCACTCCTGACAGCTACAAGAAATTGAAAATTTCCCGAACAATAAAAATAAGCTCTTCAAGTAATCTGCTTTACCTGATTTTCTTGATCATTCTCGACTTTCTAGAATCGCATTGAAGCCATAAAATATACTTTAATTTGTCGTAATCATCAATTCCATAACATATTTCAACAAGCGCCTATCGATCGAACTGAAACAATAGTGTTTTAATTTGTCAGTTTCTTGGAAGTATAATTTATAGTACCTACTATTTTGATTTTTTCTAGTACTACAACAATGTTTGGCGGTGTACCTAATTCACTGATTTAGGTTCAGATTGAATATAATAATGAATTGTCTTAAAAATAATAAATCAAACACATAATGATGGAATAATAGCAGAAAGCAAAAGCACTGAAATCAAAACATTTATTCACTAAAAATTTAAAAATTGAAAAAAAACCATATTATGACAAACACAGAACTAGATATAAGAGTACAGCAAACGGAATACGGAAATGAATAAATTATAGTATTTGCACGAGAATAGAATCATCTTGATGGGGACAAATACCTAATACATGCAATTAAATCTAGTAAGCTACTTGCTTTAACATCTCAATGAAGAGACAAATGTAAATATAATTTTTTGATCCCCACACCCGTAGCTGTAGCTATACATTACGCTTCTGACAATTAATTCAAGTCGAAGGTAGGATGGAGAATAAGATGCCAGAATACGAAAAGCGGTTGTCCCCAAAAAGAACCGGAATAGATTTTCCGACCTCGAACAAGCAAGTTCCCTGATATAAAACGGCACTCTTTCATATTTACGAAGTCCATATATAAAGTTGCACCAAAAATTATGCTCCCAGTAAGTGAGACAAGACAATGCATTCCTCAGAGTCGAGCTCAGGTATAGTGCCGGCGGTATCTGTAGAACTGTCTAAGTACCGAGTATGATTTCGTTATCAACAACCCAACACGCTCCTCGAAGCGAAGACGGTAATCGAAGATAATTCCCAAGGCCTCAGCATTCCAACCATAATTCAGACTCTCAGTACCATGGATAAATTCATGTCCAATGTGAACACCCCAAGTGAAGACAAGTTTACTACAATTATATAAATATAATAGGAAAGGTGGAAAAATCCTCATTAATGTGCTGGTATTATTCATCAATCTGATCGAAACTAAAGGAAAAATAAAGCTGAGTATCATCCGCAAAAAGATGGATCAATAAATATCCGCCCAGTAGATAAAGTACAGAAGAGGGCCGATCACAGACTTTGGCGACCCCAGATTCTAACACTGAGAACCTACCATCCGTCAGCACATACTGAGTGCTATCATCTAAATAGGCAACAAATAACATAGACTACTGACCTCGTGATCAAGTGTATCAAATGCTTAAGAAATCTAGAATCTGAAGTAATCAACCTATATGTATAAACGTATAATCAGAATAGGGATGGTACTTTTCATAGAAATTATTTGGATATTTCTGTGTGTTTGGAAAAGTTATTTTCCCAGCCGAAGAGACGAAATCATTTAAACCTTTATTGCAAATTTGTTACATTCAATAATAATTGATATAAGATATTACAATCATGAGTTCGTGCTCAGTATAAAAACTACTAGGCACAATTATGTAAAGTCGATGAACTGAGTCAAGAGTATATTTTTATAATGATTATTTCATAAATACATGAAATAAATCTGTTTGTTTATATATTTTTCAGTGAAAAACTGTTTTATCAAAAATTTGTGCTTTAATTTTCAAATTGAATACCTATGTTTTCCTTTTATTTTCTTTATGTGTTGATATGAAAATCAAAGAAACTGAATAGAGAATAATGTAGATCCCGAAAACTGCTTTAGAAAAATACTGTTACTCACTGAAATTAGCCTCTATGTTGATATGTTCAGTAGAGGTTCAACTTCTATAAAAACGAACGTGCGATTATCAACTTGAAGTGTACTGCAAAATTTCATGACAATTTTCAAATAATTACTGAAGCTTCCAACTACTGAAGTTAATATTTGATGTTAATTTAAACATAATATGATACATATAAATATATTTTTTACATTATAGCACTTTGCTAGTTATTCATGTACAATAGAATGTACATTTATATAGAATGCATATTTATAATAATTGAAAAATATATAATTATCTGTCGATACGCATGAAATATTTTAATCAGTATAAAAGTTATGATTATGTGTAAATTACTTACCGGTTGGACTTCCTTTTTCGTGAATATGTGAAGGAATCCTTCCCCAGTACCAAGGCAATGATCTAGGATCAGTAGGATTTCCACAAAGTGCAGCATATCTACTACTCGCAGCCGCCAGTGCACCAAAATGTGACATAAGGCCAAGTCTGAAAACATATTTACATTTATATATAATATAAAAATTTATAAATTCTGTATAACCTCCTCTATGTAAACTATAGTACAATTTCTTATTTTATAAAATATGTCTAGTTTCACTATTAATTTTATTGAATCTTTCTCAAATTGAGAGCTAATAAAGAAACTCCTCAATACCTTTTTTCGATACCGTTTTTCATAGTCCAAATTATTTTTTGAACTATTTAACAAAGCATTATTTATATATCTTATATTATAAACTTTTATGTCGAAATAGATCTGACTGAGCTAATCGATTAGTAGTCATGCCAGTTTATTAATATTCGGAAGACCCCGGGTTCGTACACAGGAATCGACTGGTCTGTTATAGTTTTTCGGATTGCTAGCAATAGTGAATTCTCTACTACTTTACTTATTAAACATTTTTCGACCAAAGTTCTGGAAAACTACATTATAAAGCGTTCACAAATCGCTCGCTTTGATCGCCTCTCTCTGAAATACGTTGCGTGATTTCGAAAATATATAGTTGCAAAGAAATAGAATAAAAATAATTTGAGACGAAATTCAGCTTCTGATGATTGATCTTTGCCGAGTTGTGATAATATTAATTTAAGTAAATGAGGAATTTCGAAGTGCTTCACTGCGCTCTTCTATCAAGTACCTACCATTTTTAACCGCTTTTTTCTGGAAAAAAATTGATATTTCCAAAAATAATAAATTTTCCTACTTCCTACGACTGATTTCTACCGAGTTATGGCCTTCCTACCCTTAGTATTTGGAAATAATGTCTATGGCCCATTGAAAAGGACTTGAGGCACTTGATCGTACTCTGCATGATTTCCGAAACATTCAAGGTTCAGTGGGTGGTGCTGTGATACTGCTCGCCATCGATTTCTGTCAAAGTTTGCCCGTTATTCTTGGATCAACACCAGCAAATTTATTTATTTATTTGCACACAAAATGTACATCTCAGCAAAATAAAAATGTAATGACTATTCTAGTTTCCAGATTTTTGTTTTTTGCACCTAAGTGTACAACACTTGTTGTGTAAATTTCGGGGAGTTTTTCCTTAACTGTGGAATTAATACCTCTATATTGTTTTTGCTCTAGTGTCATAAGAATGAGATATTTGCTGGAGATGATGACAATTTTTATAGAAGAATTCTGAAATTGTTAGGAAATAAAGTCATCTGACATTTAAAATATTTTCATCATACAAGAAAACAGTTGGAAAGTACCTAACTCTACTGAACATAACTTTTAGTATGTAATTCTGCTCTAAATTTAGTTGATGTAGTGTGTTGTCATATATTCCACCCCATACTAGTATGCCATATATTACAAGCAATTCTACAAGTGCTCTATATATAATCAACAGTTGTTCTTTATTTAGAATACCACGGATATGGTACATTTTGTATATAAGCTTACAGATTTTTTTAACTAGCTCCATAACATGCTGATGCCATCTAAAATAATTATTAATGGTAACACCTAAATACTTGATATGATCACATTCTGTTATAAGTTCAGTAGAGTTCCCAAATTCCAGATTTTGGTAATAAGGTTTGCTATAATTTGTGATAGAGAATGCTATGTATTTTGTTTTTTTTATATTAAGTGAGAGTTTATTAAAATCTAGCCACTCTTCAACATCTTCGATACCTTGAGTAGCTCTTTCTTTAAAACCTTCCCAAGAGTTATCTTCAAAAATCAGCACAGTGTCATCTGCATATGAGACTATAAATTCATTTGTATTCAGACATAGCAGTGAATTTATGTATACAATAAAGAGTAAAGGCCCCAATACCGTTCCCTGTGGCATGCCAATGAGCTCAATGCGTGCTTAAGTATTTGGTCCTCTAGAGAAACGTGAAGTAAATTACACTATCAACCAATATGAGTGTCAATTTACTTAGAGACGATTCTGCACAAACATTTGCCTAGCATTGGACATGGGCGACGGCAATACTCCGGTTGATACTCCAAAACGGGAGACATCGTTTCCACAGAACTTCTGTCAACTTCATTTATTAATTTTATGAACTTTGATTTATCATTGTTTATATGATTTCCCAAGTTATTTCCGATTTGGATGTGCTTAGATAAAAGCGATTTAATGTTTTTACTTTAATTTCCGATATAAGTTATATCTGCTATTATATTTGATATTATCTCAGGTAAGGGGTAAATTTCACCATATTGTCTATTATTATGATTTTATAACTAGAATTTCAAAACACAAATGTAGCTATGTTAATCAAAAATCGGATTCACATCAAGAAAACCATTTAATCCAAGAAAATCACATATTCAATTTTGACTTTGAAATATTAGAAGCAGAAAGTAAGGGAATTAAACTAAATTTCCTAGAATCATTACAGATTAATAAAAACAAACATTCTGGTCTCCAATTGAATAGCCAAATTGTACATACTATAAGCAACCTTCTTAATCTTTAAGAAGGGGTTTTACTCTTACCAACTATTTGTAACCATCTTATCATTTACCCTTTCTACACAATTATCATTTATTTATTATTTACATTCCATATATCAGAGAAATGTAATTATTTTGCATTCAGCATCTGAAGAAGGTAAAGTTTCACCTAAATGTGCGTTATCTGATAAACGTGTAAATCATTTTCTTTAGCCATTATTTCAATACAAATAGAAATACTGATATTTTCAAATAAAAACTATTTTAATGAATCCATTTCATTTCAATTATGCTGCAGTTTACTTCAATTGAATCTCATGCTTTCAAGCAAAATTAATTCAACCTTCTAAGGGAAATTCAGCAGTGGAGAAACAGTATGCATAAGTTTGTTTATTGATCAAGCTGGAAGGAATATCGGGGTACACTTAAGCAGACAGTAAGCTTCTTAGGGAATTTGCCGATGGAGGAAGTCTGCCTTCGAACCGGGCTGCCATATTTTATCTTTTAAAGAGAGGAACACTTAACTCGATGCAAATTTAATGGGAGATAGACTAAAGCTCTCTTGATTGCCCCTTGAGACAGGACTTTATATCGATTTACGGCACTTCCTTTTTAATTTTTAACCGAGCCTCGTAAAATTACCAACCTCTCAACTCTCCGAAGTGCCGGGAGGAAGAATTAAGGTAACTGCTTCATTTTTATGTTTAAAGTTCACCTTGCCGGTAATTTATCTTGAAATAAAACTCAGTTTCGAACAAAAGTGTTTCATTATTGAAACATTTTCCCAATACTTCTTATTCGGAATAGCAATAGATACATGTGTGATATTCTCTTTCATTTCGGAATTACCCAATAGTATTTGCTATAATTTTTTATTAAATAATTTTCAATTTGATCTCCGAAAAAATATTTTGAACAAGTAATTGACATATTGATTTGATAATAATATTATTTCTTGGAGAAGTATTTGTTATCCTTTTATCTATAATTTAATAATTTTTTTTTGTATATTATCCTTATCGAAAAACTGAAAATTCACACACGTTAAAATCAATCTACTATAGGTCTTTTTTAGGGTAAAATTGAAAATTTCGCAAAAATATGCAATAAATACGGATTTTCTATATATACAATGTATGTAAACATTTTATCTTAATAAAGGTACCCTCTGTACCTTTGTCAACTAATTAGTTGAATTGATTGATCGTTTCAAAAAACATCAAAAGCTTCGAATCAACTGGACTTCAGCTTTTAATAAAGCCAAGAGATTTTGTTTTTCTGCTGCTCACTGACTGAGCTACCATAACTAAAATATTCTCAACAGAACCAGAATGTTGTTCCAAAACATATCTATATTCACACATACTTTAGGATACGAAAATTTAAGTAAATTTATATGAAACTGGTATTATACATACCTATATACATGAATATAATTTTTTCTTAGGTCCCTTGATATCGCACCATCTCAGATTGATTCAAGTGCATTGGAGCCAATTTCATATAAGTTTAATAAATATGGCATTAATTTTAGCCTATAAACTTGAATCTCTGAAGTATAACATTGAACCGAAATAAATATTAAACGGAAAATATTTTTCTTGAAGAAAAAAAATTCGCAAAGTATATATTGATAAAAACAGGTCGATATGTGATTCGAACGGATTGGAGTCTGCGAATAGCAGCGCTCTTGAGGAAAATAGTTCAAACCTACAATTGATAGTACCTGTTGTGGTGGTTAGCAAATTTTCACGAATCAGGAAAATTTAAAAAATTTCTACGCAAAAATAGAGGCGACAATAAAAATAATTTATAATTCCAGCGGTAGCTTCCCTAACATTAGCTCAATACAGATGCTAACTGTAATTCATTTTTACGGAATTTGCGATTGCATAAATCATTGAAAAATTGGTATTTCTCAGCTCCATGCAAAACTGAGAATGGTAAATTTGTAATAATGTTGTTGCGGCATGTCTATAACGCATAACGCGAATGGACGGTATAAATAATTTATGTAGAGAATGGTGCATCTTACAACGAGTTTTTACTTTTGAGATGACTTGGAGAAAAAGCTTTTTAACAATGTTACAAAATAAAATTTATGAATATTTTCATGTTTCATAAATTTATTTATTCATATAAGTTCATGATGGTATACCTATCCTCTAGAAAACTAACATTTTTAGTAACTAGTTGGAATTATTCTGCGAGTTCTGTATATAGAATTAATTATGTTTATTTTAAAAAATACTCTATTTTAATCTTTACTTTCTATTGTGTTCTCTACTCTCTATTGTGTTCTTTAATTTACTTATTTCCACAAAATAATATTGACGTATGTTGTACGACTCAAGCCGCGCACGAGCAAGTTGTCGCAGGCAACTATTTAGTTGTCGAAATAGAATACATGGGATATCGAACCCCGCGCACGGGCTACTTTTTAGTCAAAACAACTAAAAAATTTAGACGTGTCCTATTCCGCCGTGGACTAAACAGTTGCTTACAGTGTTGCCAAGAAATATACAACGCACTTATTTAAACCAGCCGCCACACGAGGGCGATTCGCTAGTTGCCGAGTCAGTTCAGTACGTTTCTTCAAACGTTTCAGTAATTTTGTTTGTTCACATATTAAGGCTAGGCGCGCACTATCAATTTTTCGCCGCGCGGCAAAAATGCTTAGCGGCATAAAATCGCGCCGCAGTATTGTAACATTGAGTTTTCAATTATATTACGCGCACTTAGCTACAAAGTCGCAGCAGCGTCGAAAAGTCTATAACAAGTTACAACTTCTTTGCGGCGCGGCGGTTGATCGGTTTGTTGTGATACAATAGTTTATCTTCAACTGCGCGCACTACGGCGATTCGCTGGCAATTTTTAGGTTATAGTTATTTATTTTGTATTTTTGGAGCAACGATGACTACATTGAGTATTGATCGTAATGATCGAGATGATGATTTTAATGTTGAAATCCTTATTACTGAAGTTGAGAAAAGAAGAGCTTTATATTACATTGCTTCAAAAGAATACAGCGACAGTAACATCAAACAGCGAATTGTCCCTTGTTTAAACGTTCATTGACAAAAGGATGTACCCAAAATCTTTTTTTTACGAGTTCTAATTACAATAGCATAAATGCAAGCTGCTTCTACTTGATCTAATTTAAAAATGATTTATTCATGCGTTATTAGGCCGTAGTGCGCGCGTCTGCTTTTTTTATTATTTTCGCCGTACGTAAAAATGTCGCAGGTTTTTTCGCCGCGCAGTAAAAAACTCTGTAATTATGCCGTTCGACATAAATGAATTCATAAGTGAGGTTGAAAAACGTCCAGTGTTAAACTTTATTGGGTACTCTCTCAATTCCTCCAAGTGCCTATATATATAAATAAATAAAATATATATACACACACACATACAGGGTGTACCAATCTTACGACAAACTTCGGTATATTGGTTATTTTAGGAGTCATCAAAAAATGTTATAAACAAAAATAGTACCTACATGTCTTCAAGGTCCATATTTTAAAATTAATTCGAACTATACAGAGTGTTGCATATCTCCGTTACAAACTAAACATATGATTTTTTAAATAAGAACCCCTGTATATTATACCGAATTCAGATTGTTCACATTTTTTTTGAAGCTTTTGATATGAAGTTTTGCTATGTTATACAGGGTCCTTCAAAAGGTATAGATACGTTCATGTGAAAATCGTAGGTAAATCAACGCTCCGTAGCTTATTGTAAGTTCAAGAAAAAAATTTTATTTTACCTAACGGAGTTTCGTAATGTGAATCAATATCTCCGAATTCGATTAAATTTCCATTATCTTCTATTTTGTATACAGGGTGGACGGAAACTCGAGCTTTTCATTTTTTTTCTTATTTCAAACGGAACACCCTATATTTTACAGCACAAATAGAATCTTTTATTATATAACGTCAATTTTTGTCACGCATTCCCTATACCCAAAGTTTATAAAAACAGAGTTATTTTGTAATATTTATTGTAAACCATAATTATTAACCATTTATGTGGACGCAATAAACGTTGAATGTAACAAAAAATCCTATATAATAATAAATTTTGATGAACAATTTATTCTAAACAAAATAAGTCACCAAAAGTATAATCCTAACCGTAATATTAAACTAAATGTTCAAAGTGTTCACCGTTAACATCAATGCAATGCTGTAAATCATTGTTTGATGTTAAAAGTGAACACTTAGTTTAGTATTACGTTTAGGCTTATACTTTTGGTGACTTGTTTTGTTTAAATGAATTGTTTATTGAAATATCTCCTATATACCGAAGTTTGTCGTAAGATTGATACACCCTATTATTATATATATTACACCATGATATTCTAAAACTAATATATATATATATATCTATATATATATATATATATATATATATATATATATATATATATATATATATATATATATATATATATATATATATATATATATATATCTATATATATATATATATATATATATATATATATATATACATATATATATATATATATATATATATATATATATATATATATATAATCACTCTCTCACCTCCGTTTCGATGCAGTGGAATATAATTATTTTTCCACTATTATTTTCCGGGAAAATACAAGTAGGTGAAAACTGATTTCTATAATATCCCAATAATATATAAATAATAGATTACCTGCGACTCTGTTCACATGGACTCCCCCTAGTTAAAACCTGACTTTCACATAGTTTTCAATTTTCTCTCATTTCAATCTATATACATTAAGTAGTTATAGAAAAGATAAATTTATTTGTTGAAACTGTAGGGAAGAAAAAAAAATACCTGACTTTATAGCGATACAATATCATATTCAATGGAAGCAATGTTTTTTATAAGAGGAAATTAAATGTTTTATGAACCGTTTCATATTGTCTATGTTTTGTCTAAGATAATTCTTTTGAAAATCACATTATTTCTCATGTCACAATAGTGTATTTGGATATTTTTTCCAATTCTATATATGGATCCAATTGCTTGCTCACAAATGTAATTTTTATTGTTACCTGTCATTTTAGATGAAATGATTTTTTTGAATTTGCAGTGATGACTTGCATTTGGGCAAGATGTTTTGTCAGTTTTGGTATGAAACTTTGATTGAGATATTCCTGTTACACAATACTTTTTTCAGAAGCATTTAAAATATAATTTCTAGATTTCATATCCAGCTGAGAAAATTCAAAAGAAAGATCTTATATCACATAGATAATAATGGAAACATACTTATATATCGTCAAGAGTTAGCATATAGATTTGAAACTTGAGGTCATAGTTAAACTAGTGAAATTATATCCAATTATGATATCTTGCAAGAAGTACTATAACTTATCATTATTTGAGGACGACCTTCTACCGAAGAAAGATTGTCAGGTGCTATAATTGAAGAATTAGAAGTATATCGTTCTTCAAATATAGGAAATGAAGAAACGTTCCAAGTTTTACATTTGTAACCTTCATCCTTAACATTTTCAATATAAAGTTAATATAAACTCATTTTCAAATATTATATTTATGAAAATATATTTGTCAAGGTCGTAATGTATCATATCTTGAAATTATTTCAAAAAATTAGCTTAGTTCAATGAAAATTACAAACAAGCTTAGAAAGCTAGAGGCGATAAGTTATCAAATTTGATAGTTCAGTCGATCTAATTTATTTCGCAAATGGAATTGAAATAGAATAATTGAAACTACTTTATATTTTCATAAAATGCAATTCTCTTGCATTTTGATATTGCATTATTATCATTCGGAAGTACACGATAAAAATGAACTAATTAATTATGATGGCAGTGCGCTCATATAAAGCTGAACGCAATAATTCATATTTAAGAGATAATTGTGAATACATTGCTGATGATATTTATGTAGTAATAGGTTATTTTCACTGTAGTTTTAAAATTTTGAATTGATAGCAGAGCTCCAACTATCATAAATATTTTCAATACAACTGATTTTATTACTAGGACTATATTTGTAACTTCTATTTAATTAAATAAATATTCTTCATCAACTGTAATAAATTATCACAAAACACGGGAAAAAATTCAATTTTGTTGGTATGTGATAACTTCTTCCTACCCAATTGGAAAATATGGGAACTGAAGAATTATATATGTAGTTCAGTGCTTACTAAATTTCACTTGTTTTACGGTATATGTTCCACTGTTTATACGGTCTAACAAAGAGCAATTGGATTTTGAATCCATAGAAAGAAATCTTCGTTTACACTAGAATATGAGAGGATTTTATTTTCGATACCCCTAATCTGGAATAAAATATTAATTTAGGTATTCAGTTTTTTTCTACTTCACGAATGAATAAGAATCACTCAGTATGTGGAATCAATGACTTATTGATTGATTTTTTAGATCTATAATATCATATTTCAGTTTGAAAGCTTCTATATTCATGGAATGTACAAATGTTAGAATTCGAGTTTGAGTTTTTTCCTGAATAAAAGTTTCAAAGCATTTCCTTTGCAATATGGTGCTATTACAATAGATACCTATTTGGTTTTATAGATAGGTATCCTTTCTTTTTCGTAATCATTCAATGATACTGCTAACATAATAGCTACACAAATTTTATATATTTGTATCATATAACTATACTACAATACCTGAAGTTAGTCTAAGTCTATATGATGGCAAATAGTTACTCATTAGAGATTATAGACAGGATATGGACAGTCAATTCTTTGGAAATTCTATAGAACTCCTAGTTTCTTATTTGGGTCCCTGATATAGTAATAGGAAGATTTGGGATATAGTTGAAAATTAATAAGGAATAGTCATATTTGTTTCTGCAACTTCTATCCGGAGGAACAAAACACATATTCTCACTTTGCTAGAGGATATAAAAATATAAAATTTCTTATCGCTTATCCTCAATTGAAAAATTTAATTAATTTTTGTGAGAAGGTTCTTTTGATATCTAAATTTAATTAAAGTTTGGTGAGTTCAACAGACATGACACTTTCTTATTTGAGAGGAGAAATTATTCAAGTCAGCAAGCAATGATGACTACAATTGAAGAAAGAAAAATTTTAACATTTACACCCTGTGGAGGTCGAGGTGGATCTTTGATATACATACAAGCTATGGTTTCGAATATTTATATTATATAGTTTCATACAATCTATTGGTTAAGTGTAGCTGTATATAGGCGTGCATTACCTATCGAATACCTCAGCACCTTTCTCAGCAATCAGTACTGCTGTTGGTTAATTTTTTCACAGAGTGTACCTTAATTGAATCGGTGATTGTTGAAAGGGTACTAAGTCCAAAAATTAAAGTTTTGAGTAAATTTAAAAAATAGGTTTAAAAGTTATTTATTTCATTTCATTGATACATGCAGTCAGCGTAATAAAAGTAAATGGGTGAGGGGGGGGGTAATAATCATTTATCTACAGAGAAATTATTATTATTTCCAATTTTTTTATTTTTTATTATTTTTTTAAAGCAAGGACTTAATTCCATTCAACAATCAGTAAAACAAAATTAATTAGTTATGATTAAACTAATATACTTTATTGGAGAAATAACACATAGAAATGAACAATAATTCTCACAAACATACCAAATGATAAACAAGTACCTACTTATGAAGCAAAAACACGACAAATTATTCATCTTCAATCTCCTATTCAGAGTTGAATGGAACTAAGTCCGCGACTTAGTACCTTTCAACTCGTATTATTAGTGCTCCCTAGAATGGGACTTGATTCCTTTCAACACCAAACGGTCGGGGATATAATTTGGTATAGAAACCCATATCAAATAAAATTTCAATGAAAAATGGACTTAGTACCCTTTCAACAATCACCGATTCAATTGTATCTGAGAGATACCGTGACCTCTAGATTTAGCGTTTGTTTTTGATGCATCCTAGTATAATTTTTCTTTATTTTCGAATAAATGATTATCTGAAATGTTAAGAAAAGTTAATCGTCTGTACAACATAAAGGGCGATGAAGAACTGCAGTGAATGCTACTTGAGTATGATGATGATGACAAAAAGTTTGAATTTAAAAATGAAAGGTTTTTTAGGAAGTTTGTAAGTCTTCAGTACAGTATTATATCGTTCGTGCTGAATGTTTCAGTCGGTTTGCCAATGATTCAAGTGAAGACTCAAATTAACACATTAATTTATTTGAAACTTTTATTGAATATTTTTAGGTAAGAAGGAAGTATTTAAAACTTAGGAATGACTGCGTGTTTCCATCGTTCATTTAACTTTAATAATTTCATACATAATTTGATTTGAAAAATATGAAGTACCTACTTTCATTCTGTTCATGTAAGCAACGTTTTGTGGTTTTATGCAGTACCTGCATACAAATTACATATTTTGGTAAAAATAAATGAATATAATTCAAGAAATTAAGCATTATTTATATTGGAATTAGCCCCATAGACTCACTTTTTTATTGTATTTTCTAGATACGCCGCGACCTGTGAAGAAATTAAAAGGGACTCTAAAAAAACTGCACTTGTGCAAAAGTTTATTTATATCTCAAGTTCTTAAAGATAAATGAATATGTCTCATATAAATGAATGGAACTACTATTTCATTATTTTACATAGACTTTAGTGAAAGCTGCAGTATTTGATATAACTTATTATGGATTAATTGAATCTGATAGGTTATTTTTAACGTCACCAAGGCATAAGCAACCAGGTTCTCAAGAAAAACTTTTTTTATCGATCGTCAATTAGTATTGAAACAAAAAGTATTAAGCCAATCAATTGAATTACTTTGTGATATTGCACCCTACAACATTTTATGGTAATTGGGTTTTTGATGATATATATATATATATATATATATATATATATATAAATATATATATATATATATTTATATATATATATATATATATATAATAATAATAATAATAATAATAATAATAAATTTATTTTTTTGCAGTATACAATTTTCTCAAACAAAACAAAATACTAAAAATTAACTTAAACTGTAGTTGCCTGCAAAAAGGAGCTTAAGGCAGTAAAACTGATATTATATTAAGCCCCATATAATACATGACTCTAAATGGTTTTTTCATACTACATATTCCGTACAAAATATTTCAGCGAAAACATTTCAGTCAAAATCACTCAAGTTAAATTTCTCAATAAAAATTCCTTCAGTTTTTTTTTAAATTTGAGGAGACCAAGATCTTTCAGAGAAGAGGGTACCCGGTTATAAACATAGCATATGTTGTGCGAAAATGATCGAGTAAATGCGGAAGTGTAATGATGTGGTGGAGATAATAGTCCTTTGAATCTCAGATTCAGTGTATGGATATCAGATCGAAAACGAATTTTCTCAAACAGATAGGTTGGACTCTTATATATTATAATGGCGTGATATAAAACGGCCGAATGAAATGTACGTTTCTTCTCCATATCTAGACAATAACATGGCTTCAACTTGTGAATCACTGGATCATATTTTCTAATTCCGTAAATATATCTGTGTCTGTCTATATATATATATATATATATATATATATATATATATATATATATATATATATATATATATATATATATATATATATATATATATATATATATATATATATTTAATTAATAAGTATTATCACGACCTATTGATACAAAATAGAGTTTGAATCACGGGAATATTCGGTCTATTGAGTAAAATATATGTTTATAAACTCATTTATTCCAAAAATTCTCAATATTTCAACACTTTTTTGTGTCTTCTTCAGGAGAAATCAAGCTAAAATACAACAAAAATAATGATGAAAACATAAAGTAATGTATATAAAAATTAACCTCACTTACAATTAGAGTTAAAATGATGATCTAATAACTATATTGGACATATTATTGCGTGTAACTTATAATTAGGACCCTTAGTCAAATGTACATCATACAATGTTAAGGATACATTTTCTTTTGTAAATTCAATACGCAATGTGACACTACCTCCTGGATATGTTTTGGTTTCCCTTGATGTGGTGTCACTTTTTACCAATATTCCACTGGAACTTGTGTTGGGGTTGCTTGAGATACACTGGAACAAATTGAAACAACATTCCACCCTATCTAGAGAAAATTTTTGGAAGCTGATTAACTTTGTTTTTCAAGGGTGTTACTTCAGTTTTGAGAATAAGATCTTTCAACAAATATTTGGTACTCCTATGGGTTCCCCTATAAGCCCAATCATAGCACACATTGTTATGGATTACATTTTGGATGAAATTCTAAAGGAACTACACTTTGAAGTTCCCTTTATTTACAAATTTGTTGATGATATAATTACCGCCCTTCCGTTTGACAAAATAGAAGATGGATTAAATATTTTCAATAAAATCAACTCGCATATTCAGTTTACAGTTGAAAGAGAAAATAATAACGCTGTGCCTTTTCTAGACACATTATTAATTAGAACAGAAAATAATAACATTATATTGGATTGGTATCAGAAACCGACCTCATCGGGACGCTACCTCAATTACTTTTCAAACCATCCAATCAATCAGAAAACTAATGTTGTTATACAAGTAAAAAACAGGGTGATACATATCTCAGATAAAAAATTTTAAAAAAGTAATTTAAAGAAATTAGAGCACTTATTTTTAAACAACGGATATCCAAGGAAGTTGTTGAAGGGTTTATTATATTGCAATGCAAACAACATTTCAGCCACTGACAATACTTTATCTGAAACTATTAAATTTAAGAAGCTACCGTACATCAGGGGTTTATCTGAAACAGTTATCAGGGGTTCTTCTCGGATGGGAGGTGTTAAAATAGCAAGATACAATACAAAATCCATAAGAACTTTGTTTTCAAAGACCAAAGATCGCACTCCATTATTATTTAATTCCAATGTTGTTTATAAGATACCGTGTGATCGATGTGATAAATGTTATATAGGTCAGACTAAACAAAACTTAAAACAAAGAATTATACAACACAAAAGTGACAGCCGTATTGCCAAAAGATCTTGTGCATTGGCGTGTCATTTTCAGGATTTTGACCACAATTTTGATTATGGAAGTGTTAAAATTTTAGATCGTGAAAATAATTACAAAAAGAGATTATTCTTGGAAATGGCGCACATACATAACACCAGCAATACAATCAACTCCAGGGCAGATATAGACAATTTGAGCGTAATTTACACGAATATTTTAAAATAAAATCAATATCATTTGTCCCCCACACCTCATTGTTTTGAATGATAACATTGACATCTGGAGACCGGTATCTGAAATTTCAAAAGAGCATACGATTCTTAATTTCGAGAATCTCATTCCACATAGTATTAATGTTGACTAAGGGTCCTAATTATAAGTTACACGCAATAATATGTCCAATATAGTTATTAGATCATCATTTTAACTCTAATTGTAAGTGGGGTTAATTTTTATATACATTACTTTATGTTTTTATCATTATTTTTGTTGTATTTTAGCTTGATTTCTCCTGAAGAAGACACAAAAAAGTGTTGAAATATTGAGAATTTTTTGAATAAATGAGTTTATAAACATATATTTTACTCAATAGACCGAATATTTCCGTGATTCAAACTCTATTATATATATATATATATATATATATATATATATATATATATATATATATATATATATATATATATATATATATGTTTGGTGCCAAAATCTATTTATGCCTAAGCAGCTATTGTTGCTTGAAAAAGTTTAGTTTCGACCTCCATTAGAGTACTGCTACCATGCTTGGAGTTCTGCACAAAGAACTTCCTATATCTGATTGACTCAATTCAGAAAAGAGCAATGAGAGTTATGGATGATCCATTAATAACCGCTCAGCTTCTTTCAATCAAGGATCAGAGGAAGGTTGCCCAATTGTTTCTTCACAGATATTATCACGACAAGATTTCTGCAGCCATTGCCTCCATTATTCCATCGGGAGCATAGTTCACTCGTCATACAAGGTGTGTAGATAATACACATTAATTTGCGATGTACATCTCAACAGCTAGAACATCGATCTACGTGAGAACATTTCTGCTCGGAACCGAAAACCTATGGAATGCTTTACCCTGAGAGAGACCTCGGTATCCTAGCGGTAAGGTGTATCGCTTGTAAACCGAAGAATGTGGGTTCGAGTCCCACCTTGCTCTTGGGTATTGTGTATGTCCCATGCAATTTAGAGGTTCTTAATATGAGAAACTATTGAGTAATGACTTGATTTCAAGCCCATTGGCCGTTCGGAACCGGCGTTAAACTGTAGGTCCCCTGAGTTAAAAATAAAGTGTTTTCATTTTGCTATAACTTGCAGCAGCTCAAATTCAGCATAAACCGCAAATTTCAGTCATATTTTCCCCGAAAATAAATACTATTGTAGTGTATCGAAGGAAGATTAACTACTGTAGTTAATGAACTATAGTTGGGTTTAACTTAAGTACCTTACTATAACCTCATACCTTCAGATTCTTCATTTATTTTAAACTGAACAGAACTGAATATATATACCTAAAAAATATTCCCGGTTAATATACTTCGATACCAGTACCTCAATCCTTCAGATTCTTCATTTATTTTAAACTGAACAGAAATGAATATAATATATACCTATATATAAATAAATATATATATATATATATATATATATATATATATATATATATATATATATATATATATATATTTATATATATATATATATATATATGTATATATTAATAAACTTTGTCTCCAAAGCGTACGTCCAAACCAAACCAAAAGGAGGCGATAGAAAAGGGCAATTCCAATAGCCATTTACATTATCACCCGATTGTTGATGGTTCGAAGGTTATTTCCATTTTTATGTTTTTTCTAAAAATCGCTTAATATTTACTTATTTTTACTACTGTGACCCTCAAGAGTGTAACTTTTCACTAGTTATCAAGTTTCAAGCACAATGGTGCCTTAAATAAATAACTTTTTGTTATAGTTGTTAATTTTTTGAGTTTTATTGAAATTTATTGAAAAATAATTTTGTCTAGCTACTGAAAGCATTTATGCATAAATTTCATATGTACGATATGTGTAAACTGCAAGAAAATATTAATAATGATATTCTCACGCCTAATTTCACACTGACTGATGCATTACGCTATTTTTAGAAGAGAAACATAAACAACACTAATTTTTAAACCATCAACAATCGGATATGTATGATTTTTGTGATTGGAAATTTAATTCTTCATCACCTACTCTTATTGGGACGTCAAATTTTGAGGCACCCCATTTATATATATATATATATATATATATATATATATATATATATATATATATCTATATATATATATATACCTATATATATATATATATATACATATAAATATATATATATATATATATATATATATATATATATATATATATATATATATATATATATATATATATATATATATATATATATATATATATATATATATATATATATATATATATATATAAATATATATATAATTAATATTTGTTTAAATCGATACAAATCAAATACATGTTATTAATTATGTACATTATAGAATAAAATGCTGTTCGTTAAAGTTTTCTACCTCAATGGTGTCTTTTGAAATTTTTGTTCTGCCGAATATTGTATTATATTCTCAAAGATTATTACTTGAAGGATCTATCACTTTCTATTCACATGATTAACAATTATTATTCAAATGCTCAAGGTTTAGAAAATATTTAAAAATTTCAAAATTTGATTTCAATTTAGAAATTTTGAGGCCGCCGTGAGTTCATAATGGACACGGTCCCCGGATAGTAACCGTATGACAAAGACGAAAGATGAAAAATATTTGTTCCGCCTTTATGCGTAAAAAAAATTAATTGTTCAATTTCAGTTCATTAGTAGACAAAATTATTCTTCGTTTTTCCAGAAAAATTATTTCACAAAATTTTCAATGTTAAAATCAATCTTCTTGATTTTATATTCTGTTATCTAATACTAATATTTCTTGTATAATTAGAGAAATGTTACTTCATTTATATGAAAGTTTTTCTCTGTGTTAGTTGACCATTTTGAATATACCTATTATTGTAGAATTGTTCAGCATGAAATACCTCCTCATAATGAAATGATAATATAGTGATACGTAATAGAGGTTCAAACTCAGAAGAAAATTGATTAAAGCACTTTGATTTACAAAAATAGAGACATGCTGGAAATGGTATTGGTGTTTACCATAATTGAATGAACCTGTATGCAATTGAAATATAATAACAGTTTCTGTTCCCTTTTTTTCCATTATTTGCTTCAGAAATGAAGAGGAATGTGAGTTTGAAAAGTTACCAATTGTAGGATAAATATAAGGGAAAAAATTACCTGGAGAACATGTTATTGTCGGCATCAGATGAGTGCATTCTATCAAACCCCGGAAAAATTCCATTTTTTTTGAGCGACGGTTCAGTCCTTGATAATATACTTGAAATAGAAAAATTCGTTGAACCGCTTGAACTCTTCTGAGTACTTCCAATCTTCATATTATCCCTAACTTCAGACTTCTCGTCTTCACTTGTTTTAATAACCGGAAAACACGTGATGTTAGATGTTGCCAACTGGTTAATCAAACGATAATTGTCAGGTTCAGGAGAAGGATTTCTACTGGATTCCGGACTTGACACTACATTTACTTCTATATCTCTCACTGGCGAACTCATTTTTACTACAATTAACCAGAACAACCACGAATTAATTTTATGTCCTTAGTTGAAACAATATGTTGTTATAACTTTTACTAAATCCCAACTATTTGTCATTATTTCGCAGCTTGATACAATCGCGCGAATAAGTGTAGATACACCCTGTTTCTTGGAATAAAAAACGCTTCCACTTGATAAGCTATTTGGTCAAATACTGGTTTTCTAATACACTTAGCAGAGGGTTCACATGAAATAGGGGCGGCGACACTCAGGACACTCCCTTCCAAAGTGATCACACCCCCAAAGTTCAAGCCCGATATTTCGTCCCTCTCGAATTCACGTAATATCTGTAGTTCCTATTTCCGTTCAGAGCTACCCCTTTAACCGTTGCATCGTTGAATCGTTACATCTACATTACAATACGGTATGTTATGTGTGCGCGCCCTATTCTGTTGAAGTTTTGTGTCTCTGTTATTTTCGTTTACCTGCACCTTGAGATTGTCATTTCACCCTCTATGTGTAGTCTCTGTTTATGTCTTCAGTAGCTACAGCTCTTCACAGTGTCTCTTTGATAGGTCCTTTGGATAAGCAATTTATATATATATATATATATATATATATATATATATATATATATATATATATATATATATATATGCAGGGTGTCCAGAGATGAAACCGACAAAACTTATGGGATTATAGGGACTGCCAACATGATTGTTGTATGCCATATAAAAATGTCCAAAACCTCTTCGTTATTGATATACAGGGTGATTTGTGAATATAGAGAAAAATTCAATCCGCCATATTGAATACAGGGATTAGCCGATTTGGTTCAAATTTGGTACATAAATTGAATTGAAAAGCTTTAACAAGTAGCCCTTGGAACGAAACTAATATCAGGACCGAAATATTCATTTTCTTCCATGTTAAGTTCTTGTGAGAGTAACTCACCCTGTATAATAATTTTTAAAAATTTGATCTGAAATTCGAAATCTACGGAAA
>JARQZK010002251.1:145000-150000 GCA_030704885.1 Cynegetis impunctata | reverse complement strand
GGAAGTTTTGGAAACTGGCTTTATTCAGCTAAAATATGTTCATTCATTGGCCATTTCCGGTTATACCGAAAATAGACTCTAAGTCGCTCATTTTAAATAGGACACCCAATATATAATTATATTTTTGAATTCTACTCAAGATTCTAGGCAGATTTTATGCATCATGTCCTATACCTAAGTCTAAGCATTTTTGACATATTCAAATTGTTATGTCAAAAATGACGATTGCAAGCCCTAATATAATTATCTATTGTTTCTATAACGAAGCCCTTATTACTTACTTTAGGTTGGATTCCTTGTTGAGAAGGACTTACATTAATAGATTTCGTATAATATTTGGATAACTAATCATACAGGGTCTTCAAAAAATAAGATCATTTTCAAATGGAAACTCTCAATTTTTCTCATTTTGTAAAAAAAAAGGTTATCTATACCTAAAATTTTTAGTTTTAGAAATATTGCCAATTAGATCTTGGATAGCCACGATCATATTTGACATTTCAAATCATCGTAATGGCACCCCGGTTAAATTATACAAACGAAGATTATTCAAACTTATTCATTATTTATGGACAATGTGATAAAGTTATTTCAAGAACATGTGATACATTTGTGACACCATATCCTCAAAAACAGAAACACATGAGTTCTAAAGTTGACTATTTCGACAACTTGCCCATGGCTGAACTTCAAAACCTTTTCTTTCAACATTATGGGGGGAACCTACACATAATGCCCATTAAGTCAATAATTATCTGGAAAGCTTATCTTATGTTCCATGGATAGCCAACAATGGACCAAATTTTTGGTCACCTCGCTATCCAGACCTAACAGTACTCGATTTTTATTTATGGGCATCAGTGAAAAATAAAATGTATAACACCGCAGTGACCACCATGGAATACTGCATGAGGCGAGTAAGTACAGCATTTAAAGAACTGGACCACTAGTCCATAAGAAGGGCCACCCATGAACAATTGCAGCGTAGATGCGCAAAATGTCTAGAAGTTCAAAGAAACCTAATTCAAACATTCACATAAATTATTTTTTTAACATTTCTTTTTACAGTTACGGTATCAATATTGTCATTGTTAATAACTGGTTTATTTCTGTACATTTTTCCTTTTCGGGTCCAAAGTTCTTCAAGTTTTCTATTATTTGTCTTATAGTATTTGGTTATTGATGTTTCTGTTTTTGAGGATATCGTGTCACAAATGTATCACATGTTCTTGAAATGACTTTATCACATTGTCATAATATTACATAATCTTCGTTTTTATAATATAACCGGGGTGCCATTTCGATGATTTGAAATGTCAAATACGATCGCAACTATCCAAGATCTAATTGTAATCTGATTAAATGCAAAATCACCATATAAAAAAAATATAAAATTGGCTATATTTCGAAAACTGAAAATTTTAGGTATAGGAAACCTCATACAGAATTACATTAATTTTTGACGCTTTATACTACAGAATAAGAAAAATTAGGGGTTTCTATTTGAGAAAATTGATTTTCGTCAGTTTTCTCAATCGCATTTTAGATCTTATTTTTTGAACATCCTGTATGATTAGTTATCCAAATACTATACAAAATCTATTGAAGGTCAAAATTAGAAAAAGCTAGGTCAGTTAGCTAGTTCAAGCGTAGGCAGATGACATTGACAATATTAACACCATATCACAAAAATAAGACTTGTGGAAAAATATGAAATTCAAAAATTAAATCAAAACTCAAATATCACTCTGAAATTATAGGAAAGGAATGTTTCCAGGAATCTAATTAAAAACTGTGCAATGAATAAGAAAGCAGTAGATGAAAAGGACAATAACGGAACTTGTGTGCACGTATCACGAATCTTCAATAACCATTGTAAGTTTAGGTATTCCAAAGAATTAAGTGGTTTCAATATTTCTTGAGAACAAAAAAGCCCGACAACAAATTGGAAGAGAAATATTTGAAACGAAATATCTTCAACCAGTAAAAAGGAACTATTGATAATGGAAATGAGTAGTCTATATATATATATATATATATATATATATATATATATATATATATATATATATATATATATATATATATATAATAAGATAAGGAATATTAAAAAAATTTCATTACCTAGTTTCAAGGAGAAGATCAGATCGAGACTTCTATCTGCACAAGTAACTCTTTAATTTTTGTTAAGGGCTAATGAATAAACTTTAGTTTGTTATTGTCAATTTATATTTAATGTTTACATTCTCATTGACTCCTTATAATTTACGATTTGTTTCAGTTTTTTATTTCGTGTCTGGTTTTTTATTTGTCTGTATTTCATTTCACATTGAGTTGTTTTGTTCCATCAATTATTTATTTTCATTTTATTTTATATAGATTCTTAATTTTCTTCTTCTTTTTTATATATATTGTTTTTTTTGTTTTATTTTGTTACTTTGTTTCATTGATCTTATTTTTTTTTTTTGTAGTTCGAGGTTGAGTAGAATAGCTTTGCTAGACTTAGCCTCTCATAATCAATAAAGTCCTATATATATATATATATATTTATATATATATATATATATATATATATATATATATATATATATATATATATATATATATATATATATATATATATATATATATATATATATATATATATATATATATATATATATATATATATATATAATATATATATATATATATAAATATATATATATATATATATATATATATATATATATATATATATATATATATATATATATATATATATATATATTTATATATATATATATATATATATATATATATATATATATATATATATATATATAAACAGAGTGTCCAAAAACTATACGGCCAAAGGCAAACCACAGATACTAAATGTGATTTTATGTCCCTCTAACCCTATCTACCTTTATCAAAAAGTTCCTCCTAAGGGAGCTAGCGCCCTTTAAAGATGACGCTGTTAAGTAAATTTTCTCAGCATATCTATATAAAACTGCTACCTACAAACTTTAAACTTGGTAGATTCATAAGCCTGCAGTGCTTTATTGTTTACTACAAACCCGCGTTTTTCATTGCCATCATAAGCGTTCCACGTGGGAGGAGCAACGGGTGAATTTGGTTAAATTTTCTGTGCAGCAGTTCTTTGTCGAAGATACACAAAATTTGAATTGAATATTTCTCTAAAACGGTGCATAATAGCGAATTCAAACACCAGCATATTTATTTTGGAAATACCTTCAGTTTTTGAATTTAATGTAAAATTTGTGAGAAAACTGATACACAAATAAAATTTAACCAAATGCACTCGTTGGCCCTCCCACGTTAAACTCTTGTGATGACAATAAAATGCATGTTGGTAGTAAACAATTTCTGACTGCAGGGTTATACAATGTTTCAAAGTTTATAGACTTTGAAGGTATGTTTAAAAAACAGCGTCACCTTCAGCGTTCCCTTAGGCGGAACTTGTTAATAAGGGTAAATTAGGTTTGATGGATATATCCTGCGTTTGACATGATAGTTGTATAATTATGAATATATATATATATATATATATATATATATATATATATATATATATATATATATATATATATATATATATATATATATATATATATATATATATATATATATATATATATATATATATATATATATATATATATAATATATATATATATATATATATATATATATATATTATATATATATATATATATATATATATATATATATATATATATATATATATATATATATATATATATATATATATATATATAAATATATATATATATATATGTATATATATATATATATATATATATATATATATATATATTATATATATATATATATATATATATATATATATATATATATATATATATATATATATGTATATATGTTTATCCATATTCTTTTGTATTGGTATATTACCAGTCATTCAAATTTCAGGCTGAAACTACACATCAAACTGTTAAAATAGCATGTTAAGTTTTGTAGTCTCCCAAATGCTTTGATATTTAAGTTCTACAAGAACACAACTCACTAACTTCGTAAACAACGCCATAAATCGATAACGAAATAGCCCCTAATGTTACTAACCTGGAGGGCAACACGCTGGCTACAACAGGTATTGTCGAGTATAAATGAAAAACAATTTACCATGAATTTTTATTCGACACTCCTATTTCCAACATCGTCACTTTTTATCGAGATAGCGATGTTACCTCTCTTAATACCCCAAACTAACAGAAATATTGAGTCATCCTGTAGTAAGTAGTACCAATTCGTTTCTTTATCGAACTAATATATCTACACATCTGAAATGTAGATTTTGATAAAAATTTCCAGTATGAAAACAAGGTAAACCAGTGAACAATCCCAGATAAACCGAAGATTTTCAACTCAGACGGCAGCATCCGTGTAAATTTCAAGTGAGTATAAAATCGCGTTCCATCAAATACTTTTCCCCTCGAGGAGTTAATAATTGCCCCCTCCACATCGTCATATCCAATGGGAGTGTCCGGTCTGCAACCACTTGACAGTCTATTACCACCCTCCAATCGCATCCGAGGTTTTCAAGTCGATATTTGTGTTGCTTTATGGGGGTAAATTTGAAGTCTTTGTAGTAGGAAGCGATCGGCGGCATACAACGATCAGACAACTGGCTCAGCCCAATCTGAACATTGAAGTTAGGTAGGTTAAACATGTCTAGTTGGATGCTTTTTTTGCAACGTTTTCTGTAGTGCATTTTCAATGGTTAAAATAAATTTCAACTTAAAACCTCCTGAGACATAGATATTGCTTCGAAGGTTAAAAAAAATCTTAAACATGTTTTCAAATGTTGCTATAGTTTTTAAAGAAAATAAAACATACTTAACATTGGTATACTGAAAATAATGATAATAATTGAATTCGTTCAAGATTTTACCAATTGGTGATTTACAATGATAACCTATCAGAATCAAAGAAGAAAAATAAAATACAACAAATTT
>JARQZK010002251.1:102500-140000 GCA_030704885.1 Cynegetis impunctata | reverse complement strand
GGGCCCGTATCATATAAATGGCTACAAGCTAAACAAAAAAACAATTCAATAAACAGAGTTTGATATCAAAAATAAAGTTCTGGTACTTTGGCATCACATGCGATGTAAATATAATCATCATCATCAGACGGAGAATATCCAATACCCTAAATATTCTTCGTGGGCCCATGTGGTGCAACTAAGGCAGCTCCTCAAATCCATTTTCACGGGATAGTGGAGTACTATAATAAATTACTCTTATTCACCGTGCTTTGAGAAGTAAAATTGCTAGAAGTGCTGGTACTTGGTTAGGGCTGTTCAGTTTGCTAAAACAGATACCTGAGCTTTATAATTTGAAGCCTAACGCCTTGGAACTTTGTCATTTTTCTATTTTACTAACTGGTGTTTTAATCAGTTCATGAAACGAGTTAATCAACTTTTCCTTTTTTTTTCTCTATTCCTAATTCGTTGTTGAAGCACAGTAAGCGAACATTCATCTCTTCCACTATATTGGCTCGATTAGAAAGATTATGTGGTCGTTCTGTGAGGATGCTTGGTGCTAAAGCAGAAAAAGGAACCGCTATTGGATCATATGGATACAGCCCAGTAGCACGAAAAACCCGCTTGAAATATTTTCATTGGTTATGCAGCTTGACCGTACTTTTGAAAAAATATGATAAACTCTTAACTTAGTTATTACTCTCTCTAGATGTTTCACCAAATAAAGCAGTATCCACTTGTTGATCCCAGTGTGCTTCAGATGAGCGATAGACTGATTTATCGAGTGGTTGATTTCTAATTAATATTTTATTCGTTGAAAGAATATTGCACAAACTTCGAAATTACCTATCGAAATTATTGTAAATATTCAATAACGTACATTTTCTGGTGTAATCTACAACTTGTTCACCTAGCAACAGTTAATTTTTGAAAGAAGTCGTTCATTGAGATTATACCTACCGAATTCTTCGACAAAAAGAGCTATTTTAAAAAAAATAGTAAACTTAACCATAGGGAATGCTTGACGACATTTGTGAAGCCTTTGTTGGCGCTTCTTATGGGTCGATGAGATACAGGGTGTTCCATATGAAATAAGGAAGATTCTGCAAATTTTCATATAAAATATGTGGCAAGCGGTTTTTCATATCCTGTATATCACAGGTCGATTTCAGATATATCGTTTGAGAAAGTTACCAATGTATACATTTCAATTGGAATTGGCATAACTTTATACATTCAAATATTCTGAGTGATGAATATTGTAAAAAAACCCGTCACGCTAGAAATCTCGGAAACCGTCAATATTGTCGAACTGCATATGCATGAAGTTTCTTTTATTTTCTATGTAGAAACTGAAAAAACTATAAGAAGCACAGTTGGGATCTGCGCTGAAATTTTTTATTCTGTCGAGCTAGAGCAATAAGGTAATATTATAAGAATACAGATTCCTATAGAGACATAGAATACCGCGTCACTGTTGCAGACCCTGTATATATATATATATATATATATATATATATATATATATATATATATATATATATATATTTATTCCCGGTACATATTGACATCTCCAGCAGCTCCCATAGAGTCAAATGAGCTGAAATTGTACCTGCGATTGTTTTCGTTGCAGAATGCCCAAGCAGGCAGGTGACGTGATTAACACGTCATTATAGCGTCACCAAGTACGTCGAAGTCACCAAAAGTTCGACGTGACAATCACGTGAATAACACGTTAATATGTCACAGCGAACTGACGTGATTATGGAACGTAGTTTCACGTAAATTAGTCACGTAATTTCACGTTCTATTGAGACGTTTTTTATGGAATTTCTTATTCTTACAAAATAATACACAGGTAGGTAAAATAAAAATATTGACTTCACTACTTATACATAATTATTACAATAACTATTTTGTAAGAGAGTTTAAAACGGGAATTGAAACAAACTTATCTTTATATGGCAAGATAAAAAATTTCCCCTGTATGCTAGACAAGGAAAATTGCATATCCTCTGAAGAAAGGCATGAAACAAGAAAAATGTTAAAATGGCTAGAGTGAAATGGATATTCATAAAAAGATGAAATGTCTTAAAATATTGTCCATAAATTGTTATTTCTTCAGAACAAGTGTCTAACAGAAGACGTTTTATCTTAATTATTTTATTTTGGGCAAAGCAGTAACAATCAGAATTCGAATGTGAGTAAGGACTGAGTACATAACCATCCAAATAAATTTTTCTACATTCCTTGTAAGGATGAATCTCGGGGACTGTACCATCACATAAGACATACTTATTTTTTCCTGAAGTAGATCTAATATTTAAAAGTCCACTTTCCTGTTCATATAATCTGCGACAAATCTGTTGTAGTGGTTTTGTAGAAGATTTAAGCATTTTTTTGAGTTGTCCCAAATAGTTCTCAAAAGGAAATGCTGAAAATTCATCAAGTCCACCATATCTAAGACTATCTTTAGGGAGATGACTGAGTACATGTACATTGTAGATAACAAAATATTCTCCATATAACTGCTCACCATGTTTTATGAATTTAAGTAGAAGTTTCTCTGCCACATCACTGTTAGTCGAGGAGGAATTATCATTAATAATGAGTAATATTATTGCTGTATGAAATAGTAAAAAATTGTTATAAATGCCTAAGTCAATATTATCTTTTAGGGCTACTATTCCCGTATATAATAAAAATGTTCTAAATTCAGTGGCTTTAAAATGTGAAAGTTCACTCAAAGTCCTGGGTTTGCGATTTATCTCTGAAGGAGTAAAATTTTTAAAACCCTTCAATTGATTTGAAATTGCATTTGTTGCTGCACTAGAAAGCCTTACATTTAAGTTGTCACCTACCCAGTATTTTAACAACTTTTTCATCATACCTAAGCAAATATTATGCATATAATCTATTGTAAAGTCTTTTATCATATGTATATTTAATTCTACTAAAGGACTAATTCCAATGTGGTGTTCTTCATCACTTTGTTGTCTAAATGAAATGTTTGTTCTTTTTGTAGCAGTTAGTTCATTTAAAATCATTCTACCATTTTTATATATCCCATATACATGACATTTATCACAACATGAGTACCCATTATGACCTTTTATACCCTTTAAGAAAGCCTTCGCAGGAGAATCTGCAATAAAACTATGAATATACAAAAAATACTTTTTACCATTAACAAAAAAACCCTCATCTATTAAATTTCTGCACTCTTCAATGAAATCAGCTAGAAATGAGGTGATTGGGGTGGGCTTTGAAGTACCATAAAATATACCTATGGCAAAAACGTACTTAACTCCCACAATATTTTTAACCAATCCTTAAATTGGCCAAAAAATGCTATTCGAACTATGATATAGGGGCAACCCATCTATATTAAAACTTACAACTAATTTTCTCCTCTTGTTCTGTTGAAAATTTAACATTTTTTCATGAACTTTCAAAAAGTGCTTCAAACCTCGTTGCAAACCTAAATGAATATATGTACCTTGATCAAGCTGTTTTTCTTTAAATTTTAAAGGATTATGAAGTAGTGTTCGACTATAAAGTGGAAGTTCTGGATGATATGGTTTAATAATATGTAACAGTTTTGTTAATGTAGAATGTGGAACATGGCAAGAAGTTGCCCAATATCTTAGCTGTCCAGCAAGATTTTCATTATTAACCTCAATGTTCAGTTTGCTCACAGTTTTGTCTGTGAATTCGTAATCTGGTTCAATAATGTCAGGTTCTCTTAAATGGTCTATTGTCTCAGAGTCACTCTCAGCATTCAAGTCTTCAGTATTATCTGAAATAATGGTATCATCACCTGCAAATTCCTCATTAGTATTGAAAGCTTTATCCAATTTTTGTGAGAATGGTGCATCACTTTCCAATTCAATATTTGGATCCAGTTTCACACTAGTGCATATCTACATACACTCAGTAGCTACCTTCCTATAGAAATGACGTTATGAAACAAAAGTTTTGAACTTATTTCGAGGCATATTTATCTGTGGTGATAGTGTAGAGCAACTCTCTTACAAAATAAATATTGACTACAAACTTAAAACTATCTTAAAAACTGCAAATTTATGCGTATATTTAAACTATGTGGTTCTGTCTCGATGCCTGTCTTTTTTCAGCAGCAGTCAGACGTTTTTGGGCATGCTTCAACCATACTTTTATTGCGGCATCTATATCAACTTCTGTCGCTGTAGGACTACTCTTTAAAACTGCACCTGAAGTAAAAATGTATTCATACAAAATCACAATATTTTGTTAAGGTGGGCTATTTTAACTGCAGATTTAAATGAAATAACATAAAGAAACAGCTTATTACTCATATTAGGTTTTAAAATGAAGCAATCAATGATAGGTACATGTTTTTAAATGTTTCCTCTGCAATTTAACAAAAATTTTGCAAGTATGAAAAAAGTAGGTACTTACCAATAATCAATCTTCTCAGAAGCAAATTTTCAAAAGCTCTTTTTTCATTGCGGGTGCCTTTAAAACTATAATTCACTGCAAGGCTATGGCATAAAAATAATTTTAACAAATTGTTAGTTTTTGTTACAACATCTCTTCCTCCGTAGGTAGAATAATAGTTGGTCTAAAATAAAAATTATAAATTAGAATTCACTTAAATTTTTTAACTCAATATATCACGATTTGAAAACAGTAATGGGGTGGGTATCAATAATAATAAATAAAAAAGTTGAAGAAATTGACATTGAAAAGTAGAAAACAAAAAAATAATAGGTGAGTACAAGAATGTTTTTAAATTTAATATTACTTTGTAAAACGAAACCACATATTCTTGTACTAAAAAATTATGTAGGTATTTTTATTATAACTAATACTTACCATGGATGTTAAATTTTCATTTTCCGAAAGAAATTCTTCTAATGCAATAATTCCACTGACCTCTGTTAGCGGTAGTTCTACTGGTATTTTAGGTAGTGTGTTACTTTGAGACACATTCTGATTTTTTAGAATTTGTAGAATTTGCTCATTTTGCTGTCTCATATAATATAATGTGATGTAACAATGTTTTGAAATCTAAAAATAAATATTTTTTTGATCGTAGTATATAAAAAATTTGCATACTTCACTAATAATTACTGATTAATACAGACCTGAATTTTCATTTGCTTCCGGAAAATGTGCTGTTTGAGATGAATGTACTACATGCTGTCTAAGCTCTGAAGGTCCCTAATCATCACTTATTGTATCATCAACTTGCTTTGGCTAGCTAGATTTGTGTGACTTACCGTTGTTTTTCTTTAATGAAGCTATGAATGAAAGAAAATTTAACTTAGATACCATAGATTAATTTATAAACACAAATATTAAATAATTCACAGGCACAATGACAAAGGCTACAATTTTTTTTTGAACTAGGAAGCTGTTGTATATTTTGTAATGTTTAGTGCCACAGGAAGTATAAATTATTATTATTACTTACTAGGTAAAATTTTAGGTGTACTTAAATATTTTGGTAGGCCTAATATTATTGATGGAAGTGAATGATTAGGCTCATCATCATCATCAGAATTTGATGTGAATAATAGTCTTTTATTAGGGAGTCGAATTCTTTTTACTGGTAAATGATCAGCATCAGAGTCCTCGTCTGTCGTTATTTCACAGGTAATTTCGGCCTTTTTTGAATTTCCCTTAGCTTTGTCACAGTTGTCTATAAAAAATTTTAAATTGTTAAATTCTATATTAAATAAGGCTGTTAAATTTGTGATTAGTCATCAAAAAAGTTATCATATGCATTCGACTTACTTTCATAAAAATGAGTCTTTGAAATGGTAGAAAGCGTCCAGTTTTCATTTGGAGACTCTCCACGCCTTAAGCTCTTTTCAAATTTATCTTGATTTTTATAAGGTGGCCACCACACGCTCGATTTTCTTGGAGTCAACCACCTCTCGTGGATTAAAGAGAGCCCTCCACCATCATGCTCTCTGAATTCAATGCCTAGAAACATCTTTTACACACGAACACACGTGCCACTGCTTAACACCTAAAAGATTGATAACACTGCCGACTTGTTTTTTACACTCCCCCGCTATATTCACTAACTGAAAACGAATAAATACAGACAACTTGTTGAAACAACCGTCTATATGTCTGCATAATATATGGAAACAAACATTACTATCTAATCAAGTACTAAAATGAAAATCAAAAACATGAAAACGTGCATCGATTCATCGATAGCGTCGCTTACTCGCTTATTCAGGATATTTTTAGGTTAGGTTTTTCTTCTTTTTCGTCAATCTCTTCTCTTTTTCTTCATTCGTTGGGGGTTTGAAACTTTTAGATAAAAATTTCATGCAATTAAATTGTTGGTTATAAAAAGTGAAATTGAATTATAATATTTATAGAATGGAAAATTGGTATACAAATACTGCATAATACGTAACAACTTGGTGAATATAAACACGTCATTTGACGTCCAATTTTGGTTCCCACTATCCCTCTATGAACAGTTTATACCTAATTTTGTTTTATTCAGATGAAAGCACCTATAAAATACAGTCTAGTTTCATTACAAATTTAAAATACATATTTTGTTCATAATTTTTAAAAGCACGTCACATTTTGGGGAAATTTTATAACTAATTCGACGTCGAATTTTGGTGATCAAGTGACTTCGACGAGAAGTCACCTTAAAGCACCCGAAATCGACGTGTTTGCACGTCATCTGCCTGGCTGGGTGATAGTATCAAAATATGGGTGAATTTCTGCAACCGCCGCCATTTTTACGTAGATATTCGTACGTTCATATAAATATCCTCCCCAGTACATACTGTCATACTGACATCTCCAGCGGTTTGCATCACACCGAATGTGCTGAAATGTGGTATCTGAAGTGGTTTCCGAGGAAGAACAAAACTATCAAAATTTGGTTGAATCTTTCCAACCGCCGCCATTTTTACGTAGATGTTTCTTGTTTTTCCGCAGTTTATGAAACTTTGACAAACTCAACAGCTTCTGCAGATTAAGTTAAAGGGTTGAAGTTTGGTACGTACATTGAGTTTTGGTTGAAATACGATCCTGTGTGAGTTCCAACTCTTTTTCTCCAACCGCGCTGCATTTGGTGGTGACTATTCCGTTCGAATTATATCTCGCTCTGCTTATCCATCAGTAAGTAGGCGATGCACTTCGTGAATTTTTTCATACAATAAAGGATTTTAATTTGATATTGAGTTGATATTGAGGTACGTTCGTTCGTTTGTTTCAGCTTTTCTCATCAACCACAATGAACTTCGCGAATTTTTTGAAGTGAAACTTAAGCATCGTTTTGATTTGAAAATTCGATGAAACGAAAAAGCGACTCCAAAAAGAAACAAAAATATTCATAGATAGTATTAAGCCTTCGAGGAAATGAGGTAGAATAACAGTATACTTGCTTCGGCCCAAGTAGGCTACTTCTCTGCAGTTTTACTTTTGCCTGTGTGAATTGCACACACATACACTTTTTCTAATAAAATGAATTATTTTTTAAGTTTTAATACAGTGTGCTATTTAAAAATTAGTTTTCATAATCCGTTAGAACTGCATCTGGACGAGATGCATTTCACGCGAAATATACACCCATAGTGATGGAGCTCTGCTGATCAAGAGTTTTTTTCTCTTTGTATGGTAGATCCGGATTTTATTAGAGTTTCGGAATTGTAAATATGAATTGAAAGAAGTTTGAAACTTATCATTAGAGTATAGAACTTAATTGAATTTCTCATCGCTTCAATTCGACAGCAAAACGAAAGGAACATAAAGTTATTAGTTTCGGAACATTACGTTGCAGTAGACCGTGATGGAGTGTAGGAACGCTTTCAAAAGTGGATTCTACTCGAACTAATGAAGCTATCGCCGGCAAATTAACGTTTTAGTAGAGAATTCTGGCCAGTAAAGAGCTTTCTCATTATATGTATAGAGGAAGCGTGATTATATAATGCAAGTGGAGGTCGATAAAATGGCTGGTTTATACCTTTAGCCGGTGGTTTTCATCAATTACCACTGATTGAACTCAATTGATGGAGGTCAGACTGGTTTGCTATTAATTAGACCACATCTTATTCAAACGTCCAATATTCTTCACTGAAAGTAAAGGATCGGTACTTTGTAGGATAATCCTCTTAGATTTGAAATAACAAATGAATGGAGGTTGAATAGGAATGTATTTGCAGTTGGCAGTCCTGAATACCAACAAATTATCTCTAAATGTGGCAAATGCTCATCAGATTGTCTTCTATGGTTTGATTGAACCGATATGTGACGTAATAGTTATTTTCCTAACAAGTACGGAAAGAGATATTTTCCCGCACGAAACTGCCGTTACCCGAACGACGCGAAGCGGAGTTCGGGTAAGCAGTTGAGTGCGGGAAAGACTCTTTCCGCACGAGTTAGGAACAATGTATATATATAATATGTATATATATATATATATATATATATATATATATATATATATATATATATATATATATATATATATATATATATATATATATATATATATATATATATATATATATATATATATATATATATATATATATATATATATATATATATATATATATATATATATATATATATATATATATATATATATATATATATATATATATATATATATATATATATATATATATATATATATATATATATATATATTATATATATATATATATATATATATATATATATAATATATATATATATATATATATATATATATATATATATATATATATATATCTATATATATATATATATATAATATATATATATATATATATATATATATATATATATATATATATAAATATATATATATATATATATATATATATATATATATATATATACATATGTAGAAGGTACTAAACTCTCTATCAGGTAAAAACTGTGAAAAAGGCTTGCCTATACAATCAGAAGATCTCATTGCACTCTGTAACAGGTTTAAGGACATGTTCGTTGGAGCCATTACCGGCCTGAAAACTGGCAATCCTCTGCAGCTTTCTTCCCGCTGACCTCGCACGGTATAAGATGGTTATTTTATTTTTTTGATGTCACAGAGAGTGATGTTGAAGCAGCTGTAGAGATGCTAAAACAGTCTAATTCCTCTGATCATGATGGAGTTCCCTTGTCCATCATAAAAAAAGTATCCATATTATATTGGTCCCCTTGCACATCTTATCAATTGTGTATTCAGAGGAGGTTCATTTCTGATGACCTCAAGGTTGCTTTGGTTAGACCCCTATTTAAAAGGGAAATGCATGTGATTTGAGTAGTTATAGGCCCATTGGCATTATATCAAGTTTTTTCAACATATTTGAGAAAGTTCCGGCTCTCAGACTCCTCAATTTTTAATATAAAGAAAAACTTTGTATAGAGTGTATAAATCAATTTTATCTAAATTAGCAGAGCGCTTTCGACATATTTGTCATCTTCAGTGCAACCTGAAAAGTAAACACTCTAATTGAACTAAATGTTATGTAATTAAAATTGATGTTAATAAAATTGGTTCTGAAATTTGGAAAAAGGTTCAACAATTTAGAGTACTCACTTTGTCAGGATACAGGAAGGAATCGATCAGAAGAAACAGAACAAGACATAAAACACACATCAGCTAAAATCATTTAGGATTAATCCAGTGAATCAATACATGGTAAATAAATTAATAAATTAATAAAATTGAACATGTGGACTTGTCTCCGCAATCTCTATCAGTCAACGTCAAACAAACAAAACACCAACTCAAGGCAGCAAAACAAACTAAATAATGAAACTAAGGTGACAACCTAACAGAATAAATTTAAGGTTAATAAAGGAAATTCGTGAAAAGGATCTAAAATAAACTTTTATGGAGAGGAATGAAATCTCTGTCGAGTTTTACCTGAGAATTTAAACAAAGATCATTGTTAAGACGTTCTTTGGAAATCTCCAGTTCTTCGAACAAATCCAGTCTAAGAAAATTTCTGTCACTAATTTGGTGTAAAATTCTAGAGTTACTATCTGGGCTGAAATTATGATTATTAAACTTTAAGTGATTACCGAAAGATGAAGTATCTGGCTTTTTTAAATGTTCATTAATACGAGTTATAAGAGGCCTACAGGTACGACCTATATAGGAAGCAGAACAATCAGAACAGTTAAGCCTATAAACACCACTCTTTTTAAGTTTGTTAGTTCTATCTTTGGAATTCACTAACAAGTCACTCAACCTGTTGCAAGATTTAAGGGAAATTTTCTTATCCGGAATGATTTTTTGAATGAATTTAGAAATGTCATTACACAAGTTCAGATCAAAAAAGGGCATGGAAAAATATTTGTAACTAGGGGAAACATCAGAAGTAGCGCTAAAGGCTAGTTTTCTGTCCCTTCTGTATTTAAATTTATGAATTAACTTATTTGATTATTGAGGGTTGATAGCCATTGTTAACAGCAATTTGCTTTATAATGTTCACTTCATCATTATATTTAGCTTGGGTTAAAGGAGTATTTAAAAGTCTGTTGATGTAACAATTGAAGGCAGCCATTTTAATGTTGTATAGGGTGATTAGAATTGGACGGGATCACATTGGTCTGTCTGAGTAGGGTTTCCTATAAATCGAGAACTCTAATTTGTTTGCTAGTTTTTGTGATAGTTAGGTCCAAAAAATTCAGCTGATTATCAGTTTCTATTTCCAAAGTAAACTTTATTTTTGGATGTAAATAATTGAGGGAGTTCAGAATCTCGTGTGCATCCACAGTATTGCCCTCAATGAAAACCAAACAATCATCCACATAACGGTACCATTTTCGAACATTTTTAATTTTATCCACAATAAATGAATTCTCCAAATTCTCCATAAAAATGTCGGCCAAAAAGGGAGACAAAGGATTCCCCATTGCTAGGCCTTCAGGTTGATGGTAGAATTTATTATTAAATGAAATTCATCATTAAAACTAAAAGCTATATAAAACTTTGCGAGAACCTCTTTTGTGAATTCAATAAAAATTATAATTTGATTCCAAGCAACCCATTAATGCCTAGACTTTATGGTCTTCCTAAGATACACAAGTTGGGTATCCCAATCAGACCAGTGGTGAGCTTTTACAATACTCCAGTTTCGAATTTGTCGTCCTTTGTCTTGCAGTTGATTAGAAACCTTACTAATTACAAACCTGCCTATTCGGTGACTAACACTTCTGATTTGATTAAAAAAATAGAAAAATTTCAACCTAATACCAATACTCTCATGATATCCTTTGATGTCAGCAACCTTTTCACTTCAATTCCAAGGTCTGAAACCTTACCATTAGTTTTCCAATTTACTTTCTCTTCATTCTGTGTCTGATAACACAAAAAACAGATTTATTAACTTTGTTGAAATTTTGTATTTCTCAAGACTTCTTTTCATTTAATAATAAATTCTACCATCAACCTGAAGGCCTAGCAATGGGGAATCCTTTGTCTCCCTTTTTGGCCGACATTTTTATGGAGAAATTTGGAGAATTCATTTATTGTGGATAAAATTAAAAATGTTCGAAAATGGTACCGTTATGTGGATGATTGTTTGGTTTTCATTGAGGGCAATACTGTGGATGCACACGAGATTCTGAACTCCCTCAATAATTTACATCCAAAAATAAAGTTTACTTTGGAAATAGAAACTGATAATCAGCTGAATTTTTTGGACCTAACTATCACAAAAACTAGCAACAAAATTAGAGTTCTTCGATTTATAGGAAACCTACTCAGACAGACCATGTGATCCCGTCCAATTCTAATCACCCTATACAACCATAAAATGGCTGCCTTCAATTGTTACATCAACAGACTTTTTAAATACTCCTTTAACCCAAGCTAAATATAATGATGAAGTGAACATTTATAAAGCAAGCAAATTGCTGTTAACAATGGCTATCAACCCTCAATTAATCAATAAGTTAATTCATAAATTTAAAATACAGAAGGGACAGAAAACTAGCCTTTTAGCGCTACTTCTGATGTTTCCCCTAGTTACAAATATTTTTCCATGCCCTTTTTTGATCTGAACTTGTGTAATGACATTTCTAAATTCATTCAAAAAATCATTCCGGATAAGAAAATTTCCCTTAAATCTTGCAACAGGTTGAGTGACTTGTTAGTGAATTCCAAAGATAGAACTAACAAACTTAAAAAGAGTGGTGTTTAATTAGGCTTAACTGTTCTGATTGTTCTGCTTCCTATATAGGTCGTACCTGTAGGCCTCTTTATAACTCGTATTAATGAACATTTAAAAAAGCCAGATACTTCATCTTTCGGTAATCACTTAAAGTTTAATAATCATAATTTCAGCCCAGATAGTAACTCTAGAATTTTACACCAAATTAGTGACAGAAATTTTCTTAGACTGGATTTGTTCGAAGAACTGGAGATTTCCAAAGAACGTCTTAACAATGATCTTTGTTTTAAATTCTCAGGTAAAACTCGACAGAGATTTCATTCCTCTCCATAAAAGTTTATTTTAGATCTTTTCAAGAATTTCCCTTATTTAACCTTAAATTTATTCTGTTAGGTTGTCACCTTAGTTTCATTATTTAGTTTGTTTTGCTGCCTTGAGTTGGTGTTTTGTTTGTTTGACGTTGACTGATAGAGATTGCGGAGACAAGTCCACATGTTCAATTTTATTAATTTATTAATTTATTTACCATGTATTGATTCACTGGATTAATCCTAAATGATTTTAGCTGATGTGTGTTTTATGTCTTGTTCTGTTTCTTCTGATCGATTCCTTCCTGTATCCTGACAAAGTGAGTACTCTAAATTGTTGAACCTTTTTCCAAATTTCAGAACCAATTTTATTAACATCAATTTTAATTACATAACATTTAGTTCAATTAGAGTGTTTACTTTTCAGGTTGCACTGAAGATGACAAATATGTCGAAAGCGCTCTGCTAATTTAGATAAAATTGATTTATACACTCTATACAAAGTTTTTCTTTATATTAATAATCACAAGTGTATTCAGCTCACTACATTAATCCTCAATTTTTTTCGAAAGTTCAATGTTCTTGCTGCTAGTCAGCATAATTTTACAAGGTATAGAGTCACTGAGACTGCTTTATTCGGGTTGGTAAATGCTGTTCCTGTGGAACTTGAGGATGGAGAGGTTCCATTGGCTTTGCTGTTCGACTTGACTAAGGCTATTGACTTTATTGGGCATAAGGCCTTACTATATAGGCTTGAGCTGTATGGCATTAGAGATATCTCCTTGAGGTTTGTCGAGAGCTACCTGAGCAATCATTGTCAGAGAATTGTTCTCACTTTGGATGGTACAGTTCACTTCTCTGAGGATCAACATTTTACTAGAGGCGTTCCTCAGGGAAGTGTGCGGGGCCCTCTACTTTTTATCGTCTTTGTAAATTCTCTTTGCTACATAAAGCCATGAGGTAATTGTAGGTCAATTCTTCATGCTGACGACAGCAATTTCTTGGTTATATCAAGGGATATCACATCCTGTATCCAGGCGGGTAGAGATGCGGTTTTGGCTGCAGATGAGTAGTGTAACGACAATGGTCTAATTCTGAATGATAGATTCAACAGATTACAAACAGTGTTTGGTCTATTCAGTATTTTTGTCTTCCTTAAGTTGCAGAAAAGTTATTTTTTACCATATATCAATGAGAATAATACTAGGCAAGTTCATCCCTTCCTCTTTCCAATCCATGGTAGTACTAGATTTGAAAGAGGACCTTTGTATATGGCCTTGCGTTTGTTTAATTTGCTTCCTAAGTATTTACAAGTTATTGAAGATTATAGGTTATTCAGAAATCGCATTTATAGTTTTATTTTGGACGGTGAAGCTTATTCAATGAATGCATAATTGTTGAGATTAAAAAATATTCTTATTATTATCATTATTATCAATATATTATATATATATATATATATATATAGGTATATATATACATATATAGGTATATGTATATATATATATATATATATACATATATATATATGATATATATATATATATACATATATATATATATATATATATATATATGTATATATATATATATATATATATATATATATGTATATATATATATATATATATATATATATATATATATATATATATATATGTATATATATATATATATATATATATATATATATATATATATATATATAGCAAATCTTAGGACTAGAATAGATTAAACAATATAGGTCGTTTTATTTATAAAATAATAAGAGAACGATGCTGGAGTATGTACTCTTGTATGTGTTCATACAATACGATCTTCTTACATATACATAATTGCACTTCTGGAAGAATTGAACTATTTCGTAAAGCGAAGAAGGCAGGATAACAATAAGATCCAAATCACCATATTCTCGAGCATAATAAGCTGCACTCGAT
Organism: Cynegetis impunctata; assembly: GCA_030704885.1. NCBI lineage: Eukaryota > Metazoa > Arthropoda > Insecta > Coleoptera > Coccinellidae > Cynegetis > Cynegetis impunctata. The sequence continues at coordinate 125,618 of JARQZK010002251.1, read as the reverse complement.
TTCTATGGCTTTCTGCTATTGAATTCGCGTTAAACTGAAGTAGGTACTTAACTGTAATACCTCTAATCCAGCGAGTATAAGCTCTTATAGCACCTTAAGTGCCTGTAAATTATAACCAAGTGAGTGTAAAGGTGTGACTAGACTACACCGACTAAGACAGCTCAAATTGATATGGTAGCCCATAATTTATATCATATTGAAAGTAGTAAATCAATCATATGAACAGAAACGAATTTCCAGATATTCTAGTTCAGACATTTCTTCAGTAGAAGTATTAAATTTGGGGCCTCTTGCTTTATAATTAATTATTATTCAACGCGAATTTTGTTTATATGCTCACCACAGGCCTTGATCTTCGTGAGTTGGTGTTAGTACTCATTTCATTTTTGTTCGGTATTCACGACTAATTACTTTGATTCATTTTGAAATATTCACGTACATCCATTGTCAAATTTTCTTGAATAAAAATATTTCATTATATATATATATATATATATATATATATATATATATATATATATATATATATATTTATTTTTATATATATATATATATATATATATATATATATATATATATATATATTTTATATATATATATATATATATATAATTTTTGTTTTATGCCATTTTTTTGGATCATCTCTTTTTTTACATTATCGATATTCCATTAAATATTTCAAATAACTGTAAAAAATATGGAAGAAGGGGGTCGATGCCTCCAAATGTCTGGAAATAAATTTACTAATTTAAGTTATGAAAAAGTATAGTGTATAAGAAACCTGCCAGATCCAACCAATTTTAAGGTGCAATTTTTTTGGTTTTGAAAAAAATTATTGGATAGTTAAATTACAAATAACATCTAGAAGATACAATAATAAATTGATGACCAATTTGAATTGTTCATTTATACTTGAAACAAAAAAAACATCAATCTAGAATAATTAACAGTATGACAGTATGAGTCTAAATAAATGATGATTTACACTTTAAAGTCTAGAAACCTACTTAACGGAGTTTAGTAGGTTTCTAGAAGTTTTTGTATTTGTTCCATAAATTAAAATTACTACAAATATTATAGATGAAAGATATCGAAATGAAACCACATTCTTGATAATACAAAATTAGGTTATAATTGGAGAGAATTACTATTTTGCTCATATTTAAGAATAAGAATATATTTAACATATTGTCCAAGGCAGATGAAGATCATCAATGTTTGCAAATTATATTTACTTCTGAAAAGGTTCCAAATTAGTTGAATATTTAATTGTACAGGTAGATATTAGATAGGAGTAAGTTGTCTCAATATAGAAACTTTCTTCTCTATTTCAGATGCCGTCTGTTCTTCTTATATCAGCTGCTTTAATAATTATATATATATATATATATATATATATATATATATATATATATATATATATATATATATATATATATATATATATACAGAGTTTTTCCCGACGCGCGTTCGTTGGGAATGTATGGAGAACTAATCAAAATAAGAACTTGAAAGTTTGTAGTAGTGGCATTTTCGAATAGAACTATATTTTTTTTTCTGTTATAGTAGAAGTAGACAAAAACTTCCTTCTATCGAAAGGAACACCGTGTATTTTATGATTTTTTTCAATGTCCCAGCAGATTTCAGGCTCACTTTTTGTAACGCCTATACCTAAATTTGTTAGTTTCCTAGCACTACGTCGAAAAAATCTTAACTCATAGTCAGAAAGAAAAGGAAATATAAAGTTTCATAGAATGACACCTGAAGTACACAGCCATGAACAAGGTACATCGAATATTCAAAAATAATTCAAAGAGTGGTCAAAATTTCGACCTAAATCGAGAAAATTCGATTTTTTCAAATATAAACTATACATTATTTTAGTATTTTTGAATACTTCAGAAAAAAGATACCAAATTCATGACCTAAAACACACCCCTGGCAAGATATATCCGAGTTTGGGAAATATTCGATATGTAAATCCTTGGAAGCAATACAAAACCAAAATATCTTTGAAAACAAATTTCAACTCGGGTAATTCCACTGTTGATTGTAAAAGTTATCCCAGAATGAAAATGAATTAATTGAAATAAAATACTACCGGAAAGGTGTATTATGTCTTTGTTTATTGTTATAAAATACAGTTATTCTACTTTCCAGTCGGGTTATTTTCAACAGATGTTCGAAGATATTCCCGTTTGGTTCTAAACCAGAACTAATTCTCTTTTGCATACCTCTATTTGTAGCTTTCGTCAAAATCGAGAATATTGAATGCTCTCAGAACCATTCGTTTCGTGTTTTCTTTATCACTCATAGGATCTGCATAAATATTATCAGTTATAATATCACAAGAGTATCGAAAATAATCGTTCATACTTCCAAGTCACGAGACGAAATATCCAAGAGAGCGCAGCTCGAGTAATGTTTTAAGAAAATACGTCGAGTGATGAGGTCAGTATAATCGATTATTTTCGATTGCTCGAGTGGTATTCGTTACAATTATATAACGAATAAAAGATATTAATTTTTGTTGACAAACGTCAAAACATCGTCAATATGAAAACATTCACATTTTGACACGAGGCGAAACACCAAAACGATTATATCAGGTCGTCAAGGGTATATTCACTTATCAATACGCAGTATTCATGCAAAATTCACGGATCCTATTGGCTTATTCATAAATGAGTTATATAGTCTTTGATATACTCTTAGATGAAGCAAGGAGTAAATTTAAATGACCCATTGTAACAAAGAAACTGATCTTCGAAAATCACATATAACAACCAACTAACGGCATTAGAACTATAATTCATTGTGTTAATTTCGATGCGATACACTTCGAGATGAAAACGACCTTAGGTCGGAGGTCTGCTGGTGACGCGTTTTTGAATTTTATTTTCAAACATCAATGAGCAAACACAAGTTATGAATAAAAGTCTCACCTGAAACCATTTTAAAGATATTTGAATACCAGAACGTACTCTATGGTTGATACTTCAAATTTATATAGATGTATCTGTTGTCTAGTACCTCCTTTAACGTGATCCTTATTTCACACTCTCAATAAGGTGTTTCAGTCAGCCCTGCTATCTGTTTGTCAACATGTACAAGGGATTATCGATGGAGCGTGAAACACCATTTTCATTTTACATATCGGAATGCGGAGCCCTGCATCGCATTAGAAGGGATCGATTCCGCTACTAAGTACATGAATAGTGAGCTATTTTGTGTTAGGTTTCGTTCAAGTACGAAGATACTACAATTTCGCAGTTCTTTTTCCATCAAGCGTGAGAAATACGTGCTAGTATAACCGTTACAATACTGTTTGAATATTTAAAAAATTATAAAGTTCTTTGTTAAATAACTAGATTTCATCTTTTAAAGTTTTCCCAATTAATTTATTCTTGAACGTAACAGATCTATTGTATTATTGTAAAATAGGTATAAAATAGCAATAAAATCTGCAATTGAGTTATTTCATAATAAATAACCGATAACAATTTTCCTTAACACCAACATGTTTCAGTCATGCGCCGTTCAAGCAAAATGACTTGATTTTAAGAAAAAAATATAAAAAACTTTCGGCATGAATCAACCTTGACGATTATCAGTTGAAAAATATTACTTATCATCGAATTTTTCCTATTGTTAGCTTTACTTGTCACTTTATATGCTTATTCACAATCCAATGAATTGTCAATTCAACTTCTTGTCTAGAATTTAATTTTTAATTACATTGTATTTATTAAAAATGGCAAAAAAATTCCTTTAATTGAGCCAAACCAAAAGACATCGATTACATTTTTGACATGGATTAACCTTGTTATAAGGTATTCTTGAAATTTGTATCGAATGATTATTTTTCATGCTTCGAATACTTGATCTAGTTTGCGATTTTAAATAGATCTTAAATGTTAAAAAAAATTTTGACTCCACCTGCTTAACCAATTTAACCTTGAATCAAGTATATCATCTTATCGTCAATCTACCACTAACACTCATATTCAATCATATTGCAATTACGCAAATGTAAAAGCAAATGTGATAAAATTTTCGTTTACAATTGAATAATTTATAGTGATTATTACTAGTTCTTTCATTAATTATATTGAAGGTTTTATTTAGCGTGTAATGTGTTTAAATGAAGTAAATAAATTATTTTATTTGATATGAAAAAATTCGATTATACCATTTTGTTGAGTTATGGATGATCATACAGTTTACTTTAAAAAAAAGGAAGTGCAATTTTTTACGCTACAACTACATCCTTAGACTCATGGCCGCCTCCAAAACAATTGCCCGGATCAGCCCTTGTGTATTCGATTAGAATAATCACCACAAAATGCAGCGCGGTTGATTACAAATGTTAAAACCCACAAAGGATCGTATTTCAACATAAACTCAATGTACGTAACAAATTTCAACTCTCTAACTTAATCTGCAGAAGCTGTGGAGGTGAAAATTTTCCCACAACAATGAAAAAACAAGAAATATCTAGGTAAATGAAAATGGCGGCGGTTGGAAAAATTTAACTAAGTTCTAATAGTTTCCCTTCTGCCTCGAATACCACTTCAGATACCAAATTTCAGCTGATTTGGTGTCATGCAAGCCACTGGACATGTCAATATCTAATGGGAAGCATATTGATATGAAAATTAGAAATATCTACATAAACATGGCGGCGGTGACGAGAAATTTATCCAAATTTTGATACTTTTGTTCTGCAATTAAAATAATCCCAGGTAACAAATTTTGGCTCCCTTCGAGTCGAATGAGCTGAAATATGATACCTGGGATTGATTTAACTGCAGAACAAAAGTATCTAAATTTAGATATATTTCTGTAACCGCCGGCATTTTGGTGTATATATTTCTAATTTTCATATGAATATCCTTCCAGTACCTATTGACAGCTCCAGTGGTTCGCATGACACCAAATGAGATGATATTTGGTATCTGCAGTGGTTTCGAAGGGATTACTATCAATGGTTGAATATTTCCAACCGCTGCCATTTTTATGTAGATATTTCTTGGTTTCTTCATGGTTTTCGAAAACATTTCCAACTCCACGGCTTCTGCAGATATAGATATATATCAGTGGCGGCTCGTGAGGTTTTGGTTTGAGGAGGCTACAAGGGGTGTTGAAAAATACACCATAGGCGAAAATATTTAGGATTTCAAGGTCAACCGCCTTATAATTTAAAGAAAATCAAATTAAAACAAGCACCCTAAGCTATTAATTTGTTTTCACTACCTTGAGACCTACAACTCCTATTTACAATATTCACAAAACCTCTTCTCAGCCAATTAATCAGTTCATCTATTCATCAAATTTTTTTTTCTTTTACAAAATAGGTACCTACTTATCTACTTAACGAATTTGTTAACAGCTGGTGAGAGCAAATAAAAAGTTATCATATATTTTTGAAGATTAGCGGGATTCTGCGATCTTTAACGTTAGCAAAATGATCTATAATATCCTCATAAAATTTTTTGTCTTTCGCCAAAAGTTTTACCAATTCCTTTTCAATAGACAACAAACTAATATTTTTCAAACGATCCTGGCTCATTGAATTTCGTAAATAAGTTTTAATTCTCTTAAGAGTGGAAAACGAGCACTCTACGGAAGCCGATGTCACCGGGATAGAAACAATTAGACATAAGAGTTTATAAACTTGGGGTAAATCTTGATTCAAATCATTATCAAAAAGGTATTTAATAGTCCTCACATGATTTTCATTTTGCCCCAAAATTTCATTGTCATTATAAACAACGCACAGTCCACTTTTTATGGCCACCTTATCGAAAAAAGTGTATTTTTGACATAAATTTTCCAAAAGGTTATCCGAAATCCGGTAAACAAATTTTTAGTCGAAGAAATGCAGTTCTTTCAAATCAGAGAACCTTATTTCTATTTGACCCCTAATAGTATCCAAAATTTCATAAAATATTTGCTTATAGTGAAGCTCCATATATTATAAGTGAATTTCTTTCGTTTTGGGCTAAATTGAGTCGTATCATCAGTAGTTTGAAATACAGAAAATAGTTTTTTAAAATAAACTTCTGCACGAAATTCTGAAATTTTTTCCAAAAGAAACTTGAGCCAATTTCGTGAGTAAATTACATCTGAAAACTTGCGCTGTAAGATTTGAAAAACTATTTCTGTTTGTTCAAAAATTAATTTAAAGATGTTTAAAAAATATATTAATCCGCGTGCTGTATTTAAAGTTACTTTATCGGTGAAAAAATCCTCACTTTCAACTAGGTATAGAATTAAATCCTCAAATCCTAAGCGGCCCCAAACAGAGACATTTTCACTAGTAAAAAGTAAACACTGCCAACAAAATAGTTTATTTTTTACCTGTGATCCGGTTAGGCAAGGATGTCTCTCATAATTCCTTGTATTAAAACCGCGGTTTTGTTGTCTGTTACGCTGCACCAAATTGTTTAATTCAGGGGTAGGTCGCAATGTTTTTATCAAAACTTTATCCTGATAACTTTGTGTACTAAAGTTATGGGATAACAAATATTCCACTAAGGCACCATTGAAATTTTTGAAATTAACTTCAGTAACCAAACTCATTTTAAAACAATACGCGAGCAATATAAGTAAACACGCTGCCATTAGTAACTACGATCACACTACGATTCAATTAATGCTTTCCAACGAATTCACTCGATGTCACGCGAAATTTTATAGTTGTGATTGGTCGACATTGTATGAGACTGGGTTCCTATCCGTGTTGCCATTTACATGTGTTTTGCTTTTCTATTGCAATGAAGTATTCATTCGGAGTATTTGCACCGTTGTTTGCTTTTCTGTGGCAGGCATAATGAACGTTGCGAATATACCTTTCTAAGCCTCCGCAGCGTTGCCACAAATCTTGAAATGAATGAAATGCAGTAAATGTAAATACCTTCTATCTTAATTAATAAATTATATTATATAATGTAGGTTGAAAGGAAGGTAGGTGCATAAAATAGTATGATTTTGATTAATATGAATATGCTGAATGCTGACTATTCAATATAATATATTAGTGATACACGGAATATTATTGAGGAGGCTTAGCCTCCTTAGCCTCCTTTGACTAGCCGCCCCTGATATATATATATATATATATATATATATATATATATATATATATATATATATATATATATATATATATATATATATATATATATATATATATATATATATATATATATAAATATATATATATATTATATATATACATATATATACATATATATATATATATATATATATATATATATATATATATATATATATATATATATATATATAATATATATATATATATATATATATATTTTTATATATTTATTTTTATTTTATTATATATATATATATATATATATATATATATATATATATATATATATATATATATATATATATATAATCTTTTGTTAATTATTAGCAATAACAGGCTTGTTGAATCTCAAAAAACTCGATTTTATTAAAAAGTTGACGTTTCGCCACGACATTCGTGGCTTTATCAAAACTTTTGAAAAAATTGAATGTTTCGCCACGAATGTCGTGGCGAAACGTCAACACTTTAATAAAATAGAGGTTTTTAAGATTCAACAAGCCTGTTATTGCTAATTATTATCAAAAGATTAGAAATAGTTCACAGGCAACAACAATTCGAATGAATAATTATATATATATATATATATATATATATATATATATATATATATATATATATATATATATATATATATATATATATATGGTTTTCTTCGATACATTGCAATAGTATGTATTTTCTGGAAAAATACGACTAAAAAGTAACGAGAAATTCTGAGTGTTTTTCTTGTTAGATTTCATATAGCTGATTCCAATAATGGTTGTGGTTAATTCACATCACGTCAAATCGCAAGAGGAAGTTCGCAGAATATACAAATTTCCATATGTATTTGATTTCTTCTGGGAAATTACAAGTTTTGATTATTTGCAGATGCAGACAACTTCTGAATAACTAACTAACTTCTCGTCAAATCGTTGTCAGTTCGTCCGCTGTGAAGTTGCAGAACCGAAAACTGAATAATTATTGTCATTGAAAATATTCACGACAAGTTTGGCGAAGCATTTGCTAGTTTTGAATCAATTTATTTTCTCAAGATTTCGCGTATTGATCATATTTTTTGGGAAATAGGCACTTCAGCTGTTTGTTCTTTTGCATACAAGAATTCTTACTATAATAAGTAAACTTTAAGGTGCTATAGAGTTGAATGAAAACTGAAAAAATGCAAAAAACATGAAATATCGGCATTGAAATGATGGTGAAAAAAACTGTTGTAACTAAATCTGGGAGAGCAGTGGCGATTTACAAACTCTTAAAAATCACAAAAAACATGAAATTTCTACACCAGAATGGTGCCAGTTTAGGTAAACAGTTAAAACAACGAAAGGGCACTTTCCTCACATCAACCCAATTCACAAACAAAACCATCTACTAGATCTGGATCCACAAAACCTCAAAAACTACGAATAAAATGGAACTTCTACTAGACGAAAGAAAAATTTCCATGAAGAGCTAAGCTGACAACGTGAATGTATCAGCATGAGGAATATTAGAGAAAGTACATTTACCGACATATAATTCTCCACCATCAACACCAGAAGTCATTGACATTATTAAAGGTACGAAAAACAATTGAGTAGAAAATATTGCCACTAATTAATCTTTTAAATGAAAGAATGGGTTTGGCAGATAACTACAACTAATGGCCAACTATATCACTGCTTGTTGAAAATATTCATATGAATACTTCTTCACAGAGGAACCGAACCAGACTCCTTCTGAAACTATTAGATCCCGCGTCGACCAAATCTCCACCCTCAGGTCAATTATTGAGCATTAAGTCCTAATTATTTCCTAACATTATCTCCTTGCAAGCGACTACACGAATAGCTCTTAAATATTCTGATCTGAAACGTCTATGGAGAGAGTTGATAGGGCTTATAATCTAGTCAATGAAGTGCATTTTTGTTCAACTTTTTTCAGCAGTTTTGGAGAGATATGAATGTGCCATTCGATTTGGATTGGCAGATAATTTTTGAAAGAAGTAAAGCTATAAACAATATACTGAAAAAAAGGAGGGTTTAGTTTCTTGCTGAACGGTAGGAATAATATTTATAATTTTCCCGAGTAGTGAGTGAATATACGGCCGAAAAAGGAAGTAAAAGAATGTTGGGTGCTGAAAAACATTTGATTTCGAAGTTTTGTTTTGAAATCTAATGCAATTTTTTTTCTAGAAAATCTGATCAATCTTTCATTAAAAAACAATTTTTCATTTTAGAATCCAAAAACTGAACTGACTATTAAAATACAGACTAAATAATATAAATATTTGGTAGATTCGTACGTCACTTTGTGATAATACATTTTTAAAATATAAATCAGAAACAATAATTTTCTTCAGTGATAAAAAAAAGTATTGTTTCTCATTCATATTTTAAATACAAACATCTGCAATTATTGGCAATCAAGTTACAAAATTCATCAAAGTATATACAAAATTGAACAATATTAATCTCCAGAGTGTGATATTAATTTAATGGTTTGTATAAATCAAAAGGCGCACTATGATAGTAAATCAAACAAAAGTTCAAATATACCTATTGTTAGATAAACATAATTGTGGCGAAATTACAATTCACTAAAATATTGCATTTTGAAAATTATTCAGCTCCAATCAATGCTAGTTTCTAAACTGAAGCAAAATAAGTGTAAAATGAAGAACATATGTATATTTATAAATAAATCAAGGATACGCATCTGTGGTACAACTGAGAGGTAGGTAATTACCATCTCCGCAGTCTAAATGTATGTACATAAAGCTGAATTGGAATATAAAATATAATCACTTTAATTCGAACATCCCCAGTTATCTTGCTCCTCCAAATTTTGATCCCTGTAACTTATCAGTAAAAATTCTTTTCGGAAGACGTCAGAAATCTCATTTCCATCTGAGGGTTGAAGCTATTCAGTAATGATCAAAGCTACAAAGCGGACGGCGATTCCGTTAATTTTACTTTTGATGTCGTTATAGTTGGTAAGTTGACGAGAACTTGAAAAGATTTCTCCCAAATTAGGACTTTAATGTCAGTTTTCATCAACTTTGCTGAAATAAGATTGGCTGGCATCATAGAGACCGAAGAAGGTCCGTTTGTGAATAATTTTCCCCTTGAAGCATGAGTACCACGTCCAAATAATGTGCTCGCTCTTGGAATGTCTTTTACTGCCTTTTACGATTTTTATTCATTCGTTTCACTGGAAAATGTTATATTAACTTTCAGAGTCGCCTTTCCAAGCATAAGGAAAACTGAACAATTCGTGCTGGTGAAACAAATTTGAATTTTAAACTAAGCGGAAGGAAATCTACTATATAGACCCACAGTTTAACGCCGGTTCCGAACGGCTAATGGACTTGTGAAAATTATGTATCAAAGAAATTCTTAATTCATTATTCAACCACCCAAACTATAGATATAAATGAACATCCATATCTAACCATGGATTCGAAACCCAGTACGCCTGCTTCAAAAACAATCACTCAGCTACCTCTTTGAAGTAGGCAGGACCAAATCGGCAGAATCAAATCTCATCTATCACATTTTTTATTGGCTTTTTTTTGCTTATTTGTGTTACTAATAAAAAATTTTTACCTTGTGACGCTTTGAGAAAAATTGTGGCGCTGCTACCGCAAATGAAGGCCGCAGGACCACAACAAAAAACAATTTAAAAATCGAAAAATAGCAAATGAATATGAATTTGTGCTAATTTGTTTCATCAAAAAAAATTCATATTTGCATTCAGTTTCGAAAAAACAACACTCAATAAATTAAATCCAGCAGAACCAGCTCACGCTCAAGTATAAAGTACCATTTCTTATCAGCCAAATCTAGCCGCGATATTGCAAAATATAGTGCTCAGTTTTTGCTGATAAAATATGTTATTGCAGATTTTGTACCAGCGGAATTTTCGAAAAAAAAGTGTCACTTGTTATCAGCAAAATCCAGCCGCCGCGACTAATGCAAAAGGTAGTGCTCATTTTGTGCTGATAAAATATGTAATTACAGATTTTGTACCAAACGTATTTCCAAAAAAAAAACATCAAAAAAACAGCTCACGCTCAAGGGCTCAAAAGTAAAGTGCCATTTCTCATTAGCAGAATCCAGCCACGACTATTGCAATAGATAATGCGTATTTTGTGCTAATGAAATATGTAATTGCAGATTTTGTACCAGCGGCATTCTTGAGCGTGCACTAGTTGTGTGATGGTTTTTTCGGAAATGATGAGGGTACAAAATCTGCAGTTACATATTTCATCAGCATAAAATAAGCGCTATTTTTGCAATAGTCGCGGCTGGATTCTGCTGATACAAAATGGCAATTTACTCTTGAGCGTGAGCTGGTTTTTTAATCTTATTGCCGGAAATGCTGCAGGTACAAAATCTGCAATTACATATTTTATCAGCACAAAGTAAGCACTATTTTTTGCAAAAGTTGCGGCTGGATTCTCTTGATAACAAGTGGCACTTTACTCTTGAGCGTGAGCTGGTTTTTTGATGTTTTTTTTTTAAATGCCGCTGGTACAAAATCTGCGATTACATATTTAATCAGCACAAAATAAACAGTATCTTTTGCAATAGGTACGGCTGCATTCTGCTGATAAGAAATAGTACTTTACTCTTGAGCGTGAGCTGTTTCTGCTGAATTTACTTTATTAAGGGTTGTTTTGACGATACTGAATGCAAATATGAATTATTTTTTGATGGTTCAAATTAGCACAAACTATATGGTTTCTATTCATTTGCCTTTTTCAAAATGGCACGAGGTACAAAATTTGTATTAATAGCACAAATTAGCACAAAACAAGCACTAAAAAGTGTGATAGGTGCGTTTCGATTCTGCCGATTCCGTCCTACCTACTTCAAAGAGGTCACTCAACTTCTGCTCCACAAGACGTAGATCAAAGGAGATGTGTTACGCATAATTAAGGACATAGTTTTCATTATAGTGAAAGGATATTTGTTATGAACGATTTCTTCTCATTAAAGTATAAACATTTTTCTGCTCACATTGATGATGACATCGAATATTACAGCTTTCATGCTAACTGAAACACTGAACATAAATTCGATGGAATCGTTTCACGATTGTTCTCATAAAATTCCCTTTTTATATAGTTTTGAAAATTTGTCGAAATGTTCGTCCCTCACATGATCATTAAATCAAAGCATTTCTTGATATATAACGGCAGTGCATCATTTGAGTGGAATTTTTGCCATGAAGTATTCAAATACGAGTAATAAATATCATCGAAAGAAAGTCTTATGAACTGTGGTTTTAATATGTTAACTAAAATAACCTAATATTAGATTATTTTCAGATTAAATCAATTTCAAATTCCTTCGGAACTGTCGAATTTGATTTAGAAATAACGAATATTTCGATATTTTAGCAACGCTCTCACAAACCTAAAACCTAATTTCAGAATAATCATATAAGTTTGAATAGAGGGTGTTTTGATTTGTTATTCTTCGAGAACATTTTAATAGTGGACGGAAATTTTCCGAAAAGTTTATTTTGTGCACAAGAATACTCATAAACGTTAGAAAATTTGAGAAAACACGTGGGCAACTAGGCACTGTTGAATTTTTCCCTAATCTTTGATCCTTCTGCATACAATTTCCCAAACCCCTAAGTCAATTGGACGGACTGAACAGATGCTTGTAAATTAAAAATTTCACGCAATTCGTACTCATGTACTTAAAAACAAAACGTATTGCTGAATATTCAAAGAAAACTAAATACACTGCACAGAAAGGAAAATCATGGAATGAATTTATAAATTCATATATTTTAAAATTGTAGAAACAATTCTAAACAAATTGAAACATTTTAAAGAGTAATGTTAGTCTGACCTTGAAATTTTTTTTTTTATTGAAATGACATTTTACTATATATACTTTCCAACAATTTCGTAAGTAAGCGTCATAAGATTTGATCAAGTTTGGTAATAAGACCTACAAACTATAGTTTCTCTGAAAAAAAATGTGTGTAGTGGGGTAACCCCGTCAAGAAGTTTCAAAGGTATTTTTTTAGCAATTCGTTATTGTTACTCTTTCTAACACTGAGCATATAATTTCACTAGTTGCCTATTTGTAAAGTATGCAATTAGTTAACACTCAAATCACATTTACAAGGTGGGCAGAATTTGATGTTTGTATAGGATAACTCGGTAAATAGGGGAGGTACAAAATAATGGAGGAGGCATTCTCGCCCTCTTTTTTTCGAAAGAAATTCACTGAAGAAACAAAAAGTTGGTATCGTCTTTTGTTTTCGATTTATATACAAGAGTTCGAATTTTCGGCTTTTAGACACATTTGAATATCATGGTTGTTTGTGAAGTAACGAGATAATAACTCTTACATTCTTTACAGACTTTTATCTGTATGATGCAGTGGCGTAGAGAAAATTTGTTAAAAAAGGTGCAATTAAGAGTTATGGCCTCTAGTTGCATTTTTTCAAATAGGAATCATAGCTGGATACCGTTTGATTGAAATGGATTGTTTCCCTTTTTAAGGGAATATGTATCATACACATCAGTTCAGTTAATCGTTTTTTCCCAATGAGCTGTATGTCTTATCGACAAGTTCATTGAGAAAAAACGAATAAAGTATCTGTTGCATTCAATATACCCTACGCAAACTATTAATGAAGAACAAAAATACTTCCCAATAAATTATGTACCTAATTTGAGTAGCAAAATTTGTAACAGACTATCGAAAAATAACGTTAAAACAATTTGTACAAATAAAAGAAACTTGAAGTCATTCTTGGTCAATAATAAAGAAAAATCTAACATCGGAGAAAACAGTGGTATTTACAAAATATTTTGCGACGAATGTCCTCCTTTCTATATTGGACAGACAGGAAGGAATATAAGTATTCGTGTTGAATAACATAAAAAGTCAATTTTACAAAACAAAACTACCACTGGCTTCTCTGAACATTGTATAAAATTCAATCACTTCCTGGATTTCAACAAAACCAAATTGTTACATTCAGGTAACAAAGGAAAACGCCTTGACCTTCTTGAAATTTTCGAAATAAGTTCCGCCCATAATAGTCAATTACCCCTTGTAAACGAACAAATTGATTTTCAGGTATCACCTTTGCTTTTGTCTGTTTTATATATTAGGATGTTATACTCTCCTGTAGTCACCAAGCTAGTTAGTCGAGTATGTTAGGTACGCTGGCTAGTATTTGGGAGGTCTCGGGTTCAAACCCCGGGGCCGACTGGTCTGCCATGAGTTTTTTTCAGAGGTTTTCTAATGGTAATGTAAGTCACTGCTTGCAAACTTATAAGGAGAATGCTGGGCCAGTATTAATCCTCTCAACCCTACCCACACTTCCTATGTTCCATAAATTTCCCTTCTCACCTATCCTTAATGCACTTGTACATACAAGTGTATCCTCTGATCTGGCTGAAGGAGTTAATCCCAAACTCAAGCTGCCCGCCTCCCTGACACATACTTCAGGGAGGAATGAAACACGTGTGTTTCCTTTTTTTTCTCTCCTGTAGTCAGTCTTGATAATGAGTTCATAACTCGAAACATGTCGACTTTTCGTTACTGCTAAATACAGTATCTAAATATTTTTTATATTGTGAAACATAAGCCAAGTGTTTTTATATCTAAAGTTTATACTTTATTCTTTATGATGTTTCACCAAGTGATGTGCGAGAATTCAATCTCAGTTCTATATGTACCTACATATATATATATATATATATATATATATATATATATATATATATATATATATATATATATATATATATATATATATATATATATATATATATATATATATATATATATATATATATATATCTATATATATATATATATATAAAACAATAATAAGAGGATTCAACGGGTTGAAACAACGGGCCAGTTCAAATGTACTTCATTTATTCATAGTCAACGTTTCGGCTTTACATTCGAGCCTTCATCAGGACAATAAAAGGATTTTTTTCAACATATTATCTAATAGATTTCTTCTTCCATATTAAACAACTAAGACTTACCGGATAACGAGATTGAGAACGAAAATTAACATCTCAGAAAAACAGAAAAACATCTACCATATCGCATTATCTAGTCTAACATTCACACTAAACATACTTAAACTCACATTTAACAATAAGATGAGAGGCATTTCAAAGGCCGAAAATTAGAAAACAAAATACTGAAAAATATACGTATACATCATGTGAGAGAATGAATTGTTAGGTTATTATTTTGAAGGTTAATCATCTGCTTGACATTGAAAATCAATTTATAACCATCTGTACCAAGAAGAGGCAATTCAAAGTTTCGAAGAAATCAAAGAAATTGGGGAAGAAGTGGACTACGAACCCATTTTCGAGAAAATTTAGACGACGTGCCAAAAGCATAGATTTCGCCACCAGAAGAAACAAGAAAACAAACGACGCAGACTTCAAGAGCACCAACATCCTGGAACACAGAAAACAATACCAAATATAAGGACCATAGTTAACACTTCTTCACGCAAGCTCACACTCATGGAAGAACAAGTTTTAGCCAAAGGTCTCAAATTTGCAATAACACCCAAGGAAACTCCGATACTGGACATCATAAGCTCAGTTGAATAAGCCCACCTAGATCAAGAAGAAATGGATGAATTCCGCTGGAAAGTCCGCACTGCATTGGATAAACGGAATAATCCAACAACCAACATCACCAAATCCGAAGAATCAGCTTTGAGGGCCCTGAACAAGGACCAATCAATCAAAATACTACCAGCTGATAAAGGAAACGCCACCGTCGGCATGGACATCAGCCTATACGACAATAAAATCAAGGATGTACTCCAAAAAGGGAAATATAGACCAATTACAAAGGATCCAACCCCAAGCATCGAGAGGAAGATCTATCAAACACTGAAGAAATACAAGAATCATTTGGAGGACAAAACTAGAACAATGCTAACACCACATCATAGCAAGACACCTCATCTTTACGGGCTCCCCAAAATTCACAAAACAGGAATACCTCTCAGGCCAATTACTAGTTCCAGGAATTCACCAACAAGTAATCTCGCGAATTTTCTGTTGAAAATCATCCAGCCTTTACAAGGGAAAACAACATCATTTGTCAAGAACTCCAGCCACTTCGTGGAAATGATCAAGGACGTCAAACTAGGACCCAACGAACAGCTCATCAGTTTTGATGTAGATAATATGTACCCAAACATCCCACGGCAGGAATCCCTGGATATGATCAAGTCAAAATTACAGGAGGATGATACTCTGACAGACAGAACATCTATACCCATTGAAGGAGTAATTGATCTGTTGGGATGTTGCATTAATAATTCTTATTTCCAGATAAAAGAAGAATTCTACTCCCAGGAAGATGGATTACCAATGGGATCACCACTCTCACCAGTAATAGCCAACATTTACATGGAGTGGTTCGAAGGCCAAGTGATAGAATCATCTCCCGTGAAACCAAAGATGTGGCTAAGATAATGTGGACGATACTTTTATCATTTGGAAAGGGACCGCTGCCGAGTTGGACGAGTTTTTAAACCATATAAACAGCTTTCGCGCCACCATCAAATTCACGATGGAGAAAGAGAAGGATTCCAGCCTACCCTTTCTAGATGTTCTGGTTAAACATAACAATAATCACATCAGTACGTCAGTCTACAGAAAACCCACACACGCAGGCCAATACCTCAACTCCGCTTCGAATCACTCAATGAACACGAAGAAAGGAATAATCAGGACACTGTTCAGGAGAGCGAAAACAATTTGCAGCGATCCCCGACTCATGGAAACATCGAAAGGGACCTGATACAAAGAGGTTACAACAAGAAGATAATAACAAGGACTATCGCGGAATGTCAACAGAACAGAACCACACGAGAGGAGAACCCGAATTGCCAGATGATAACCATACCTTATGTGAAGGGAATATCCGAGAAGATAAGGCGAATCGCTCAGCAGTACAAAATCAAAACAGCGTTCAAGTCGGACAACACCTTAAGAAGCAGGCTGACCAAAACTAAACCAGATGGACCCCCGGACAATAAGAATTGCGTATACCTTGTGCCCTGTGAATGTGGAGATTCATACATCGGTGAAACGAAGAGACCTCTTAATGTTAGGATCGGAGAACATCAAATACACACACGAAGAGCCGAAACATTGAAATCGGGAATTGCTGATCACGCATGGACAAAACATCACAACATTAAGTGGAACGATGCAAGGATTATCCACCGGGAACAGAACTGGCGAAAACGAAAATTCAAGGAAGCTGCTTTCATCCAACAGAACCGTGAAGTTTTCAGTAAACCCAGTGTTGAAGTGGCAAACGCGTGGCGACCAATCCTGGCGCGTATCAGTGGTCTCAAGCTCCTCCCCTCGCCCAATGGGAGAGACGCCCAACACGGCACGACTGATCAAGGGAGTATATAAAGATCAATCCAAACTCTGATAATCAGTTTACACTTGAGAACGGTTAGAGATACCCAACTAACCGAAACGTCGTGTATATTGTATAATTTTATTTTTTCACCATTTTCCAACTTATTATTTACTAATCTTATTTCATTTCTTTTTTCAGATACTACTAATTCATTGAATTTAATTTTTCAGCTATTTTCTTTTCTTGCCATTTACTAATCAAATTTTCTTTTCTTTTATTTTTGTTTCAGATATATTTGTATAGACAATGGAAGTCCAGAACTCCACAAATACAATGTGTCAATGCTTAAATGAAGAGGTAAAGTGCTGTAATCCAAATACCAAAATAGCTCAATAAATATATGAGTGACAATGAAGAAGAATTTCAGTTTTATTTGAAGTTTACAATTATGTTATCTTGAACTTAGGTGACAATATGAAATATATCTTTTTCATTTCAACTTAAGTATCCTTCAATGTTAACAATTAAAACATACTTTCTTAATTTCTCATTTGAAGCATTAAAATATCAATTTGTCAATTTTATTCGATAAATTTTCTTGAACAATCACGCTTTCATTTATTTTTCACCAAAAATGACTGTATTCCGACTCCTTGACCTAAAAAACATATGAAGTGATATACCCCATGACAATATTGCTTCGAAACAAAATTTTCAGTATTTTGGGCGATAACTTGGACTTTCTTGCTATGCCTGTAATCTTCCCATCAACGATGATTTCCTTTTGGATCGTTTATTCTTGCACTTCTTGTATATGGCCTTCTCTTATGGCTGCATTCTTTGCGAAGTACCGCGATTTCATTATTCTACCAATAAACTGAATTTTTCCTCCTAATGAATTTTTAGGCATTGTTTGTCGAATATTTCTTCCAGTGCCTGGCAGAATTCGTTGGCTGATGGAGCAGCGATACGTTCCAGCATCTCAGATAGGATTTGTGGTAGCCTGACTTTATCCAGTTTTTTGGCATGCCAGCTCCGGATGGTCGTAATTCGTTTCCGTAGATTAGTTTTCCACTCGAATAAATATTCTACCCAACTTCATATACTTCATTCGAACCTATTAAATTATTTACATAGATTAATGAGAATAAACATCATTTTCAACATAAATATACTAAAACTATTCAATACCTATATCCAAATTTTTCAATGTGATACTCGTATAATGCGCATGAATATTCAAGAAACATTTGAAATAACTATACAGGGTGATTCATTAATATGTGTAAATATTTTAACGGGACAATATTGAGCTCAAAATATGAAGATCTAACCCAATTTGCTCATGCAAAATATTTCTCCCTACTGATTTACAGGGTGTTTTATTTAGATTATTAAAAATGAATTTTGTTCATTACTTTAATGATGCTTGATATTTTTCTATGATATTAGGTAGTAAGTTAAAGTAGTTTGGGACACATCAAATTATAGTGAAAAAGAGTTTCTCGCTATCGCCAGTGGCGTACGCCAGGGGCACGTGTAGAGTTCTCGTTTCCCAAATTCTACGCCACCGGCAAAATTGTCATTTTAGTATAATTTTTCGATTCTTCAATATTTTTTCTGTGAATAAGGTACTATTCTTTCGTAACGCTAGAGCCACTATTTTTCGAGATATTTAACGTTCAACATATAGCTGCACAATTCTTTTGATTTGTATGTACGAGTCATGTCGGTGTTTTATGTCATACGATTGCATGTACTACGTCGAAGAAACATTATATCATAAAGAAATATCAAGCACCGTTAAAGTAATGAACAAAATTCATTCTTAATAATCTAAATAAAACACCCTGTAAATCAGTAAGGAGAAATATTTTGTATAATCAAATTGGGTTACATCTTCATATTTTGAGCTCAAAATTTTCCCGTTAAAATATTTGCACATATTAATGCATCACCCTGTATACATGTGATTTTGTACAAATAGAATACTCTGTAGCACTAAAATATGTTTTATGCAATTATAGTTTAAAAGGTAGTGAGAAAATAATTTAATAGTTATGATTCTTGCTGTTGAATTAAATTAATATAAAAATGAAAAGTTAACTAACTGAACTGAGTTTTTAAGGTTTAAAACAATTTCTTATGGCCTATCAAACATAATAAAACTATATAATAGCCTCATATAACTGAAAATCTAAGTAACCACCTGAAAAAAACAATATTAAAATGAAGCGATCAATATTAGAGGGAAAAGTTTCAGTTTTAACGAAGTTCGTATAAAACTGTATTGTATACAAATGGGCATCCCGAAAACAAAACCTTCACGATAGTCTATACAAAACAAATTCAAAAATAATTGCTTTAACTTTGGTCGAAATAAAAGCGAGTATTGCCTACCAATCATTTATAACTGTGAGGCCCCTGGTGTAGAAATAAAGAACTTGGAGAAACAAAAGCTGAATATTGGTCCAAACGAATAATGGCGTTTTTCGAATAAAAGAAAGAAATAATTGAACTTGGCCGACTCTGTGGAACCAAATTGAAACACTAACAAATGAAACTCGAAAAATAAGAGGAAGTGAATATCGATTGAAAAAAGACAACAATGTGGGTAAATTGGGGAGCGATTGTTGGTCGTGATTGTCGTTTACTCCATCCAGTCCGTCTTTGATGTCGCTTTTTAATCAGTCTTGAATATATCGAAGCGCTGCTTTGACATTTGACCAAGTAATCCGCCTTTTGTGCTTCTAACAGACCCACTTCGGATTATAGTGCGCTTCAATCCATCTGATCGTGAAGCCGCTATTCTTTTCCGAATACTCTCATCATATATACGATAATTACCGAGAAATAATAATTCGGAATACCAGAGGGAACTGTGGAATTGAAGATCAAAAGCTTCATCATCGAAAGTAATAGCTATACTGAAGGACATTGAAGTACTCCAAGGATTCGAGGTTTTCGGAAACGTGACACTATTTGAAATCAAAATTTAATCGCAGCTTGAATAAAAAACTCGTAGGCCGCAGAGCTCCATCATGAAAGTCGTTTTTTTTTTCGAGAAATGCATCGCGCCATGATGCGATTCTAACGGATTGAATTATATTTTAAAAATCACGCTGAAATAGTCAACCGAATTCAAAATAGAAAATAAATTAATTTGTTTTTAAAAAAATTGTGAAGTGCACCGTGATCGAGCAAAATCGTTGAAAATAACGAAAGAACGTACCTATACATCAACTCAATCTACGCACCAAATTTTAAAAAAAACGCGAAGTGCATCGATTACTGATGATCGGTTGATTAAAATAGTTGGAACCCACAAAAAATCATATTTCAACATAAACTCAATTTTCTATCTACCAAAGGTTTTTTTCAAAAACTACGAAAAAAGAAGAAATATCTACGTAAAAGTGGCAGCGATTGGAAAAATTTAACTAAATTTTGATAGTTTCGTTCTGCAACGAAAACAATACCAGGTACCAAATTTCTGCACATTTGACTCGATGGAACCGCTATGTACCGGGATAAAAAACATTTATATATATATATATATATATATATATATATATATATATATATATATATATATATATATATATATATATATATATATATATATACATATAATAATAATAATAATAATAATAATATATATTTAATTCAAGAAATTATTGTTACAATATACAATGTACAGTATACAATAAGGTTGAATTCGTTGGGGAATTTTTTTTGGGAAGAGAATTGAATAGTTTCAAGCCCATATAGAGAGGTGATCTTTGTGTTAAACTCAAAGTGTGACGTGGATACAAATATGGTTCATTACGTCTAGTGTTGTTATAATTTTTGTATCCTTCAAAATAAGCTGGATGTAGATACATAAACATCAACACTCTATATATATATAAACCACATAGCGTAGGAATCCTATTCTTCCTAAAATATCCCCTGCATGACTCCCTATAACCTAAACATAACATAGTTCTCAACATACACTTTTGTCTTAAAAATAACAATTCAGCCAATGAACAACCTCCCCAAAATACTATCCCATATGACAGCAATGATTGAAAGTTGGAGAAATAAACCATTTTCACAGTTTGAAAATCAACTCTAGTCTTAAGAACACTCACACAATATATAACTGAGTTCAGTTTTGTCGCAAGATTGTAAATGTGATTGCTCCACTTAAGATGATCATCCAGATAAACTCCAAGAAACCTTGCGTAATTGGATATAGAAATCTGTGGACCAATCTCATCTGGAATTTCAGCTGTAGAACGATCGCAGCAAAATACTAGACATTCGGTTTTTGTCACATTCATGACAAGACGATTTTCCATGCACCAACTATCCACACCTTTCAGAATCGCACATGCCTTCTCAATTGTCAATTCCAAGCTAGGGGAACTCAATAAAACATTTGTATCATCCGCAAATGAAACAAGATCCGCAAAGAATGATTGAAGGACATGACCACGAAGCACCAATGGAAGATCATTTATATAAATGAGAAATAGAAGGGGGCCAAGAATGCTACCTTGAGGCACACCAGTATTATTTTCTTCCAGAGAGGACCGATACTTGTTGCCATTTATCATCATCTCTACAATTAGGGGTCTATTCTTCAAATAACTTTCCATAAGATTCAGTTGTTTATCTCTCACTCCATATCTTTCAAGTTTCATGAGCAGTATGTCGATATCTACACAATCGAACGCCTTCGACAGATCCAAAAACATTCCCACAGGTAGTTCCTTCCTTTCTAAAGCGTCTAAAACAGATTGGTACAATTCGAAAATAGCTGTTTCCGTGCTTTTTCCCTTAACATAACCATGTTGACTTTTTGAAATGATCCTGAACCTATCGAAGAAACTTAGTAATCTTGATGCCAGTATTTTCTCAAATATCTTCGCGAATGTAGATATGAGGGTGATTGGGCGATAGCTATTCGGATCTTTCAAATCTCCTTTCTTAAGTAAGGGCTTTATTATTGAAATTTTCAAAGAATCAGGAAATACACCATCAATGAAAGACCTATTCATCACATGAGCCAAAGGTTTTGCAATCAGTTTTATACATGGCTTAATTACATCTATGGATATGCCATCCCATCCGGTTGATTTGGAGTTTTTCAGTTTTTTAACGGTATTTACTATTTCTTTTTCAGATATATCAAATAAGTAAAATGATTTGTTGTTACGCTCAATCGATTCACGTTTGAAAGTACTCGTGGGAAAATTTTCTTTGAGTGTGGACGCGACATTTATAAAAAAATTATTAAATTTGTCAACTAGTTCTTGAGGTTTAGGTTCATTCTCTATTTCAGATGAACTTCTTTTTTTTTATCCATTGTTTGATTAACAAAATTCCACATCGTTTTCGACCTATTCGCAGATTTTTCCATGATTTCCCTGAAATGTTTCTGTCTTTCTCTTATTAAAATGGCATCATATATATATATATATATATATATATATATATATATATATATATATATATATATATATATATATATATATATATATATATAGAGAGAGAGAGAGAAGAAACATTTTGGAAAATCGTGCTCAAGAGGTCTAAAACAGATTAAAAAAACTACTC